>JAOTIZ010036723.1:0-64725 GCA_027123425.1 Erythroxylum panamense | reverse complement strand
TTATTAAGTTAATTTTGATTTAGAGCGTTCGCAAAAATTTGCTCTCCATATTTTCAATTTAGAAGTTATATTTTTATATGCTATACAACCCGATGGATATCCAAAAACCCGAATAACTCAATGGATTTAAATATGGTAGTAAATCGTAAAAACCGATGGATATAGATATAGATATGAGTTGAGTCATAAAAAATGGATATAGATATGGGTTAAGTTAAACCCGAACCGAACCCTACCCATTGCCATCCAACGGTCAAACTCATTCAATTTTTACTCGAGTTTTACTAAATTTAAATTAAAAATAAAAAGCCATTTAAATGTAATTCGAAATCCACACTCCTTTTTTTAATGTGATTTTAATTTTTTCTGTTTTAAATTTCTAATTTTTAAATAAAAACAAAAACTTAAATAGTTTAAAATGTTAGTAATTATAAATTATTTTATAATATTTATTTTCTCAATAGTTTTATTTTATTAAAAATATTTATTTATAATTAACATTTATTTTAAATATAACGCATTTTTTTATCAGATATGTCACGACCATTGCTCTCCACATGCCCTCTACATTGGTTTGCAATTGATTAGAAATCTCAAGATGAGTTTCGGGTTAAGAAAGAGGCCCAATATCAATATAGAAAGATTGTAAGCAACAACCGAGCACCTTGGACCAGAGAATCATTTCAAAGTCTAATATAGCCCATGAAATTTGATTACTGAAACTAAAAGTAAAACATCCCCAAAACGAAGCAATAATATCATATGAATTGGGACCCTTTTACCATCGACGAACATAACTTCATATCCATCGCTATCTCCGCAGCTTCACGTTGAAGCAACAAGCACAAGCAATCATTTCTCTTCCCAACTTTATTCAATACTCTAAAAACACTTTCTACTCACTAATTACTCTCTGCTTCTACATTTCTCAAATCAAACTGGATTTATCTTATTCCATTCTTCAATTTCTAGTGAAAACCAAAACCACCCTATAGAGATTTCTATATTTAGCTTTCTCTTTATGCAAATAAAAAACAAACTGACTAAGAAAAAAGAGTTCAGTAAGTCCATTCCTGAGGTAGTCTCAGTACAGCTTCTGCTCGTAACCCTCTTCTCTGCTGTGCCAGAAGACCCTCGGTTCTTGCATTCAAAAGAGCATCTGCATTGAGTTCTTTATAAATTAAGTTAATTATGATTATACGACCGCAATTATAAAGGGAACTGCATAACAATGCAGGCTTAAGATCAACGAGGACTCGCTTACCATATTCAGAGGCAAACCCATTGGTGTGGCGAGGATGGAAATGAGCATAATCGAGATTTAGAGCCTGAACAACCTTAGCTGGTAACAGAACCGTTGAACAACCTGGTAGGAACAGCAACCAACAACGTTAATTGTCATGTCGCGTGCAACTCCTAAGTAATGATCTAACGAGCTATTCAAACGGTGGAAACTCTATTCTTTACCTTGTTTCTTCTTGCGATCCGGTGGATTGCCATATCTACGAGGTAAAAACACCCCAGTACCGGTGCTCTTTTCGCGTTTAACACCACCACCAGGTCCATTGATAATGAGTTGTCTCGCACCAGAATTAGTGTGATTAAGCTGAACTTGAGGTGGAGGCCAAGCTGACTGGGGAAGAATAAATGATCTCACTCCTTTACCATTTTCATAACCCACAAGTCTTGCTCTGTTCTGGATCTGCTCTTGTAAATGGAGCTGCTGATCTTGGAAACCTCCTTTCACCTGCTCTCGTACCCAGAACTGTGGTCTTGGTACTTGATCTTGGTTGCGATACTGTGAAATAGAGGACCCAATAAATCTTCTAATGAACAGAGCACGCGTGAAATTAAGCAAGTTTCATCTTGTTCAAGTGGTCTTTTACCTGATTAATGCGCGAAAGAACATGCCGTTCTTGACAGATCTGACCTTCACTGCTCATCTTCAGCCTAGCTACCTGACCGGCGGCTTCGTAGAAAAGATCACACGGGTCGGTCTTCAACTCAAACGGCGTCGTAGGAGGCGAGATCCCGGCCGTTGGACTACCATTACTAGAAACCGACCAGTTCCCGATTCCACTCAACGTCGACTTGGGTGAACCAGCCATGACCCACTTGGACTTCTAATATATAAAAAAATTACACTACCCTCATTACCCAACAAAGGCTCAATAGCCAAAAGGTAGAGAGAAAAAAGCGGTACCTCAGGTTTGACAGCGAGTTGCTGAGTGAGGCGGCGAGTCAGCCCAGAGAGGAAGTCGCCTTCGCCGTTGTCGTCATCGCCGCTCTCCGCTGACCCCACAACTGACTCAACCGGAGAACTGAGAGCAGAATAAGAGCCGAACGGGTCAAACTCGTAGGGAAATTCGGTTGGAAAGTTCAAACTGGGTTTGAACTCAGAATTGGAACCATTTCTATTGAAGTTCTCCTTGTCCACGAACGAGTCTTCCACCGTCAGAAACTCTCTCGGAAGCCAAGATCCCACGTCCTCCGGCAACATAGCCATAGTATACGTCTGGTTCTAGTGAGCAAGTGAAGGACAGAGAGAGAGAGAGAGCTGACGCTAATAAAAGGAAGAAGGTAGTGAACGCAGAGGACAAGCTGCTCTTTTTATTAAGGTTTGATGGCCTATTAAGACAAGGTTCAAAATATTTTGTAAGAAACATTAAGTTTTACTAATCGCGAAACGACGTCGGAAATTAGCAACCGCCTACGATGTGGGAGGCCAAAACTTTGTAATAGTTGGTGATTCCACATTTTTACCTTGAGTTTGTCATTATTAACTTCCCTAGCAACGGTCGCATTCGCATGACCACAGAGCTATCTGCCATATCATGCGCGAGGCGTTTGACATATGAAATGTCGATTTAAATTTATAAATTATTATATATAATTACTAATTTATCTATAAAAAATTAAAAAGTATAATTTCTACGTTATTATATTTTTTCAAAACATATGTTATGTGGGAGTTAAGAGCTTATTAATACTAAAATATACGTTTTAGTAGTTCAAATTCTTAATTAATAAAGGCCAACATCCTTGTTAATGAGTCGATTGAATGGATAAAAACTTGCTTAACCGATTAAAGCGCAGACATAATGATTAAGGAGACCTTTTATGCATTATTAGCCATGATTATTCCTTAGGTGAAAACGTACAATCACCTCAGAAAATAAAATTTTAAATTTTGAAAAAGAAACCCCCACCCAAAAAAAAAACCCCCCAAAACGACGCTGAACCCTGCAGTTTTTGTAGGGTCTCGAAAAGATGTGCAAGTTAAAGGCGGAGGTGTCACGGACAACCTGCGAATTACCTTCAAAATATCTCATGCTGACGTGGCAACCGTACAGACTTACAGACTCCCTCCCTCCCTCCCTCCCGCCTATTTCAACGGCTGTCCGTTTCTTCGTTCCAAACGGTCGTTATCTAATCGGGACCCACATCCCATCCCGCCGAAAGAGTGAGAAAGGGTACTCGACCTGGCGGGAAAATTTTAGATTTTACTGCAAAGTTTCTAAAATTTTAAAAAAGGAAAATAATCCATTCTGGAAAGCGATGTAAATGTTTACTTTATTATTATATACTCAATAAAAATTAAACAAAATATTTAATTTAATCATCTAATTAATAACATAAATGAATAAAACTATTTGATACGTAATATTAATACAAGAAAATCAATTTTATTATATTTATATTTTGTGCAACTCCAACTTGAACGCTTAACGGTCATATGTCTTTTGAATAAGTTCAATCATATATAAAACTCCATAAGAATATAATTAAATTGTTCGAATTTACCTATACATCATGTAATTTATTTAAATTATTTTTAAAATTTAATTAATTTCAATAGTATTTAAAATTTTTAATATGTCTTTAATCTTAAAATCTATTAAATTAATATGATTTTTAGAGGACTTGTTCATCCAATTCAATTACCTCTTGTGGTTTATATTCTTGAAACAATTGCAAAATTGATCCTCATCTTTTATGTTTTTTAGTTGTATATCTAATAAAGCATTGGATACATGTATAGCTGTATAATTATTCAATAATTTAAAATTAAAAAATAAGATTAATTTAATTAATATCTATTTAAAATATATAAAAAGAATTGTGCTTTTTACCTTATGTTTATATTATTAAAGCCTATGCATAATCGAGTCACGTACTTTATTCATGACAATAGGTCAACTTATGGTCCCATCAATCCGCAACCAAACCAAGCACTTAACACACCTTACTTTTTGAAACAAAAGTCTACCCCTCTTGAATCTCTCGGTTCATGTTAGGTGTTGAATTATGGAACGAACTTGACACTCCAAAAAGCATTTTATAAATCCTAATCCTAATTCGTAGATACACTTTCCAAGATCCGGACCCTGCAGGGGAATTTTGCCACCTAATGGTGTGTAAGAATACAACAAACACATGAATAGGATACCAATCAAATTCGTTGCTTGGATTAGATGCAAACAATAAATGGAGTATGTATGATAGGAGGAGGGCACATGGTGGCAGGGACAAAAAGAGGATGGTCATAATCAAACCCTTGTTAGCTGTGATTTTGTTTCTATCACTAGTGGATTCCAAGTGGAAGATCGATCTGAGTTCGATTTAAGATTTGATTGGAGAGTTTTGAATCAAAATAAGATCGCATTGATGTTGGACAATAGTTAAACGCTTGATAAGTGTGATTTTTTTTCTTTCAAAAAATCACTAATAAATTTATGTTCACACAATAAATATAATTTTTAATTAAGACGTGATTTTAAAATGATAGGTCAAAATAGCGTATTAAAATGAATCAACAATGCAACATTTATTTGACGTGATAATAAGTCGTTTCGAGACTTAATTACAAAGTTTTGGATCAAAATAATGTCTTATAAAAATTTAGTCAAACTAACTTTAAATCGTTCGAGTTAAGTTAATATGATTTTTTCAATTTATAACTCAATTTTTTTGTTAATTTAAACTTCTATTTTATTAATTCAAGTTGGATTGAGTTTATTATAATCCGGTTTTATCAACTTTAATGATATGACAAGTCACTATAAAATATAAGTTTGCAATATTTTTTTTTAATTTCATAAATTGTGTCTTTTTATGAATAATTTAAGCAAATTATCGTAATTAAATAATTATTTAATTTAAATAGTATTTATAATTTTAATATATTTCCACTCCCAATATATTAGACCATCCCATTACATCTATATTGCCAAATTACCAGCTTTATATATATATATATATATATATATATAATCATCCCATTTAGTTATGGCATTTACGCCCTGGCCCCGTGTATCTGTTTGATTTGGTACAATGAAACCAAATAAGCATACGAAAACTAACGAAGAATCGAAAAAAGATCAGACAAAACTTTCCATGATTTTTGGAAGAACGAGACGACTATAGTTGTCTCAACTCATTCCAAACACAACTTAGTTGGGATATGCTATTGTACTAAGGAATGAAACACAAACTAGTTCATTTCTTTTTATGTACATGTGTTGTATAATTAGGAGCCAAGAAGATTTTAAGCTGGACTTTGGAGTTCACGTACTTCTGGTCCTTAACTCCTCTGAACGTGTACCTATTTCAACGGGCAGATTCTGACACTATAGGACCTGAAAACTTTGATATAATAATGATGTTCAGTTAAAAATGTTTCACAAAGAGAGACAGAGGTATGAAAATTCATTACCTTTTTTTTTAGTACAGAAACAGTTAAACTGAGAATGCGGAAGTTGGGAAAGATTGAGACATCAGTTCCTAAAATATTGTAACAAAAATTGTTCTCCAATATTTTCTTCAAGTGAGACCAGAGAAGTCGAGAAAAGACACAGAATAGGAATGTACATATTCGAGCCACAGCTGGTTTTTTTCTCCTCTTCCAGCTTAACCAATCCTGACCCGTATCAAAATCAAGTGTCAAGAAGCTAACTTTTTGTTCATTAAAAATGTTTCTGGTGAGTCATACGAGATTCTGAGTTTTTGGGTTTCAAAAAGGCTGCATCTTTTCGACAATGGGAAGTGTTATGGATAGGAATGTTGTTGTTGTTGTTGGCGATGAATATGAGAAGAAGAAGAAGGCGAAGAAAAATGACAGGTCTGAGTAACTGATCGAGTCCGGTTAGCTCTTAGCTGTTTATTTTCCAAAATTTTGAGAAAGGAAAGTTCAATCTTTTACTAATTGATTGGAAAATCTTCTCTAGATCTTAACATGATGAAAAAGAGATTTGCAGAACCGTTGCTTGGTAAGGAGAAAAGGGGTTTGCACAGCTTTGGCCATCTCAAATTCTATCACCAACTGATGCGGTATGCTCTTAACCTGTTTTTCCTCTAGATTGCCTCCTGTATAAGACCCTGTGACAAGCATCGAGTGTCGAGGGTTTATTATGCAACATTATAGCTACTGTGTTTGGGCAAGTTCGAAGATTAGAGCCATTGCCTTCTGAGAAGAAATTAATGTGGAGAAGAGAAACGGAGTGCTTTCTTTGAGTAGCTGATCAGATTGTGGAATTAATGCCCTCTTGGAGACATATCCAGATGGAAGTAAGCTTGAGGTAATCCAAAGTTCAGTACTAAAATCTCATTCTAAGATGTTTGGTCAGGATTGAGGGAAAGTGCTGTTATTCTCTTCACGTTGTAGGTTATGACCTGTAGGCCAAGATCAGACTTTTCGTCAACCTCCCAGCTCTGAGGAAACTAGACAACATGCTTATTGTAAGATTTATGTTGCTTGCTGTAATTTAAGATTATGGTTCCTCCTTACAGGAAGTACTAGATAGTTTCACAAATACAGAGTTTTGGTATGTTGATCAAGGGATTGTAACCCCAGAAGTAGACGGTTCAGATTCTTTCTGTAAAACAATTACACGGCAAGACGGAAGGTGGTGGTTGCCAGTTCCACGTGTTCCGGCGGCCACCGGACTAACTGACAATTCAAGGAATCAGTTGAATCACACACGGGAATGCATTAATTAGATACTAAAACCAACTTAGACATTAGCAGAACTTGCTGATAATTTGTCTAGGTTAGTTTCTTGAAAGTGTATGTGAACTTTCAGGATATTGGAAAATCCGTCCTGGAGAGCTTAGGCTGTAACATCTTTGATTCGAATTGATGATTTCATACACGTGGATGACTTGACGAAACAAACAGACAAACCGTCTTCAAGATCACACTCTGTGCCTGTCTCAGGCAACACCATTCCTAACACAACTTCTTTTAGTACACCAAGCTTACAAGCTCAAAGTGGGAATATATCGGCACAAAGTGCTTCCAAGCTCACGAACTTCTGAGTTCTGAGAACTGGTGTTTGCTGAAAATTTGTTGTTGGTTCCAAGTTTCTAAATTCCTTTTCGACAATTACCACGACAATAATAATGCGTTCGAAACCCTCTCATCAAAGTCGTTGTAGTATAGTAGTGAGTATTCCCGCCTGTCACGCGGGTGACCCGGGTTCGATCCCCGGCAACGGCGTAACCATTTTTCACTTTTTTTCTTTTTTCAACCGACCACCTTCTTCAACCAATCCATCAGTTCCGGTTTCCACCAGCCTCCAATATTAGTACAAAAGTTAAGGTCGAAGGCACACATATATTATGGATCACCTTATTATCTAGTACAAGGATTAATAGTTACAAACCAAAAGATTCAACTGTAAAAACTAAATGGGTCAAAAGGACAAGACACCCAACAGAAAAGCCGACCGACACACGTCTTGCCTCATTCTTATTCTTAGTTTACAGGAGCTGAACTTGCGGAACTTGGGATTAGGGACTAGTAATAAAGCGAACCTGAGAAAACACACAATCCAAACACTCTGGTTTCAGTACTGAATGCCTTTTTAAGTACAAAAATGGTTTTGAAAAAAAAGAACTTTCATTACCTTGCCACCAGTTCCCTCTTGAAGCACCGTTTGAGCCGTTGCCATTAGGATCATCATCTCCACCATCTTTCTTCAGCTATAGAATCATAAACAACAAAGGCAAATTAAGTGATTCAACCTATGTTATTAATGGTTTCCATTGATAAACTACTTCGTTACACTTACAACTTTGTCAGATTCTGAGTTCTTGGTTCTTGGGGAGTAGTTTTCTTGACCTCCATAGTAGATCGACGAGCTCAAGTAAGATGGTTCTACTGATTCGTTCTGATAAACTGAACTCGTCTCATTCTTAACACTTCCACTACTGCTCTCTCCTTTGTTCTCTGCAAAAAAAACATTAATCAACAGAATTTGAATCAATTCTCAGATCTTCTTTAGAACATATCTAGTTTACCATAGTTGCTACTATCAACTTGGTTTCCCACAATTCCACGACTCCTTCCCATCACCTAAAGAACAGAAGAAGAAGAGAACTGTTGAAAAAGAGTTAGTAAAAGAATCTTAAGATCAAAAGATGAAAGAAAGAGACCCTTTACCGTTGATGGAGGAGAGAAAATAGAACCAAATATCTCTGCTGAGGACGAAGAAGAAGAAGAAGAAGTAAAAGAAGAAGAAGATGGTTTGGGACCAAACAGATGATCCAGAGAAGAAGAAGCACCCGCTTGTCTTTTCTTCTCCATGCTTAACTGTAACCTTTTTCTTGAGACCAAACCTCAAATTTACATATAAATATTATATATATACATATGTATGTATGTATGTATATGTAACTTGTTAGTTGCTAACTTTCTTTGTCAAATCAACGATAAAAACTACTATATCTTCTTCAACTACTTATAACGACCTCACTGACAGCAGAAAAAGGACACGGTAGAAAGTAGAAACAAAAGCAGTTACTGTAAGTTAAATTATAAAGTAATAACAGTGACCGAGTGGATAAGATTTGCAGAGAGAAAACGACAAGAAAGGGAAGCCAGCGGACAAGACATGTGACGATGTTGCAGTTGGGAGCTGTGGTCATATGTCGTAAATGGTCTCCTGCTATTTATATGTTCATGTCTCCACATGGTTGCTCCGCTTTATGTCCAAGTGGACATATCGCCAAAGTCCAAACCCACCACTCTGTTGCCACGTATCGTCTTTGTTCATATCTTTGACTAACTTTCATGCAACAAAATACTTATGGATAAGGAGATAGTTATAAATCTCGTGTCGAAGACAAAAAAGAAAATTAATAAATTTTTTAATTTATTAAATAAATTACATTAAATAAATTACTAATACTTGTTTCAACTAATTGTTTTTTAATTTATAATTTATAATTCAAATAAAATAATTGTTGAATTAATTCTGAATTTAAAAATGTATATCTAAACTTTTCTTAAGCTTACTATATGGTTCTGTCGGATTTTATTGAGGCTGGGTGCTGCCACTTGGATCTATGAGATTGACTGATTCTGGTTGAGAAATACCTGCAAAATAATAAAAGAACGTCGGGGGTTGATTCCCAGTAGGCTCCTCTGACGCTCAAGTCAGTTTCTTGAGAGAATTTTGGTGGCTAGTGAATAGAGAAAAATAGGGTTCTTCAAAGTCATACTTGTTTCATGTTGAGGTAATGAATTTATATGATAAGTACCTATAGGAATTAGGTCAATTCTTAAATGATTGGCCGATCAACCCATGTGTTGTTCTGAGTCTGAGCCTAGATCTAGCACGACCGACCCAACCACTATATATACCTTGTGAATGTATAGCAGTATAGATATCTTCGTGAAAATCTTTTTGGTGTCCATATATGGAGGCTTTCTATCAAATGACCTTTTAACGTAGACTTGACTTATGATTAGGATTAGTCTTAAGCTACTTGAATTTTGTGAAAGGGCCATGAAAATAAAATAATATATATATATATACAAGAACTCTTAAAATTATCAATGTTATAATTTTTAATGTTTTACATAACTCTTTTTCTCATACTTTTATTAAAAATAATCAATAATATAGTATAACTATCCTCTTAATTCTTTCAAAACACTTAAATTTGATTTAAACTAATAATCTAAAATAAATATAATAAATTATTAGTCTAAATTAAATTTAAAAATTGAATCAGATAATTGTATTAATAATATTTGATTAAATATTTAATTATTGTAATGTTTAATGTGCAAATAAGGAGTCTCACGTGTTATAGTTAGTGCCATAGCTATTTTTAACTTATCATCTGGGATTGACGATGACTTGTATGAATATTATCTTGATTGCATCAAATCTTATTATTGGTAAATATTAAATACTTGTCCTATTGGATCTTGACAAGATTGTGTATTGGTGATAGAACTAAGAACACATAAAGGCGTGATCTCCTCTAGATAAGGTTCTTTGATTGAAAGCAAACGACTGAAGAGGAAAGAACTAGAAAAAAAAGAAAAAGAAGGTCCATTTTGCTAATATATCCAATTTTTTATTTCCAAATAAGTGCAAATTCCATGTTCATCACAGATCTAACTTGGCAAGAACGAATTGGGAAGAAAATTCTTGGAGGAACCACTTGAGTTACTTTCTCGGGAATGTAATCTACAAGAAGATGCTCTAACTCACCCTTTTCGTTGTCATTAGAGGATTCAATGGAAAACTAATTCTAAACTAAGATATTGGAGGAACTATAGAGAAGGATAGTGTTCTATGTGATGACAAAGATAGGATAAGTGCATCTAAAATCATATTAGCATACGACAAAAGAACTTTTTCTAGTGTAATAATTTATAAATCATGTGATTCGAGTTAATTATTTAACGAGTTAACAAATAATAGAGATAAAAGTAGGTTAAACTCAATCGACTCGACAAATATTTATTATTAACTATTAAAGTCCAATTTAAATGACACTCAAATTTGAATAATAAACAGTGTTGTTTTGTGGATTAACATGTGTAAACTACCTGTTGAGAGGCTCATAATCAAGTGATTCATCGGTTCTAAATGGCTTTTGCAAGTTAAAGTATCTATACCTAACAATTCTCTCTGTGAAATTCCGTTGCTTGGAATTGATTTTTGACATCAGGAGCTTCGAGTTCGAAGTTGCCTCTATTATGCTAAAGAGACTTAATATTCTCCAGGATTATGTCTTTTGACATTTTATCCAACAACTTGCATACCAGCAGTACTTCTGAATCTTCCATTTCCTGGGCCGAATGTATACAGACTATAGGTTCTGACGACAGGTTTAACTAAACAAGAAGCTGTTTTGATTCGTTATTAATTAATTCTGAAAGTTGATTTGAATTGGTCTAGTTCACAAAATTCTGGAGCATCATCGAACCAGGCTTTGAATTGACCACATAACATATAACTCACCCGGTTACTTGGACTCACTAAAGCTGGGTGATGTTCTAAAGTTGAATCCATTACTACAACTTGGTAGTTAAAAGTGTTGGACCTGAGGAGCCTATTTTTAGGAGAGATTTACATCATGGATCTAATAATGAAACATACTTGTGGACTTTGATACCACACTTCAATTCAAAATTTTAAAGTATTAAGTTTATGAATCATTTTCACTTATATGTTCTTCACTGGTTCCATCTTTTTTCAATGCAAGATTCCTACTCACATCTGACATCCCCACAATCTTTACCTTAATTGTGAATTTCCACATTAAATTTGGAGGACCACTTAAGCGAAAGTCTTTTTGCTTAGCAACTCGAATATATGGCATCACCAAAAATCTTTCTACTCTACCGGTCTTGGTCCACCAAGAGTCTCCTTGCTCTTCTTCATGTGGAAACAACCACGAGATCCTACTATCATCTCTATACTTGTCGCTTGCCGAACCATTAACTCTGATACTATTTGTTGGATCTAAAGAGTTCACTTTTACGAAAGATCTACATCACGAGCCTAGTAACGAAACATACTTGTGAACTTTAATATCACACTTCAACTTAAAATTTTAAGGCATTAGATTTATAGATCCTTTCTATTTATATATTTTTTATTAATTTTATCTCGTTTTCAAAGTGAATTCTTATTCACATTTGACATCTTATAAAAAGTTGTGAATGTTTTCTGATATTTGGCGGGACAAAATGTGTGAACTGCACATCATGTTTCTCTGAATTGACTCTGGCATTATGACAAGTGGAAAGTTCTAAATCAAAATGTCAGCTAAAAGTTGCGAATGCCTTCTGACAACTCGCAGGACAAAATGTGTGAACTGCACATCATGTTTCTCTGGATTGACTCCGGCATATGAGAAGTGGAAAGTTGGAAACCAAAATGTCAGCAGTTACATCAGGCTTTAATTAGCTGTTGACGGTCTAAATTTGGGGGCCAGAGGATTCGGGCCCTATTCTGACCCTGGAGTATCTGAGCCATCCACTCAGGTGAGACCCACTTAAGTGAATAGCTCAGATGCTCCAGGGCTAGAATAGGGCCAGAGGAAGGGGGACAGAGGATCCCCTTCCCTAAATTTGTTAGATAATGTTAGAAAAGTTCGAACAAGTGTGTTTAGTAGGAATGACAATGAGTTGATATATAGGTTAACCCGGTTAATTTTTTAAAATTAAAAATATAAAATAATAGTTTTTTAATTAGGCAAAACGATGTTCTATTATTTAAAATAATTGAATCTCAAGTGGGTATGAACTTGTTTGAACTCATAAATCTATTAAAAAACCTAAATCTAGACTCATAAATGACACCAATGAATGAATTTTGTAAAAGCATTTAACTTATTTGCTCTAAAAAGGTCAAGATCCATATTATTATTTATTAATATTTAGAAAACAATATCAGTAATACTTCAAACTTTAATAAAATTAGGTTTTAGTTAGTTTGTGATTGTCTGAACTCTGAACCACCAAATTAGTCTGTACAATATCACAGCTCACATGATTACAATTATTTTTTTTTAATTTGAGGAAACTCCGTAGGCGGACCAAGCAGGCACACCTCTCTGAGGGCCCAATTGGAGTACCACCCCACAGGCGGGCCAAGCGGGCGCACCTCATCATTGAGGGCCCAACTAGTTCTCCATCTACAGGTACTCCGGCTACCCCAGGCTCTTATAAGAGAGGCTAGCATGAAATCAAACCTAGGACCTAACCAAAGTTAAGTTCCGCTCTCAACCATCGAGCCACACCCCTTGAGAGCTACAATTATAATTTATTTAAACATTACTCAAAAGTATAATTTATATGTTCAGAAAAAATAAATAATTCATATTATTATCTCTATTAATCATTTTTGTATCTTATTTAAAAAGCAACGAGTAATGTTTTAATAATATTAATATATAAAAAGACACAAAAAATTATAAAATTATAAAATATAAATCACTCCTTTAAAATATATCAAAATATGCATCATCGTTACTCTGCTAATTATTTTTATACCTTTTTTAAAAAAGTAAATAACAGATAAAAATTTTCTTAAATTTTTTTTGTAAAATATTGAAATACAAATCACACCTTCAATATGCATCGTAGTATATATATTACAGCTAGAACCTACAAATCACACCTTCAATATGCATCGTAGTATATATATTACAGCTAGAACCTGTAACCTTACATCTAATCATATATATGTTGGTATGAAGATACATTCTGGGATTTCCAGGGTTTGCACTGTATCTTCTCGCATGAAGATCCCGTGGAACTTGTGCATTCAGTCTTCACGACTTTGCAGTCCAATCCTAAGCTTGCGAAAAACCCTTTTGTAGTATTTCCTGAAACATAGTACAGAAGAAGACAATATCAACAGTAACTAAACATTCTCTGTGACAAAAACAGAAACAAAACTTGTCGAATACAAAGTAGTATTCTTATGGAGAAGCTTCATTTTCACTAGTTTCTCAATTTCTTACCTCTTCTCAGTGACATTGGTCTGGCTTCTGCTTCTGTTGGATATGAAGAGAAGGATGAGATGATCCATAGTAAAAGAAGCATCCGAAGAAAGCTCCTAATAGCATCCATTAATGTCTCTTTGTTGGTAATTAACACAGTAGTAATACTTGCTCAGGCAAAAGGAAGGAAGGTTAGATATTTATATCCGTATTGTAAAATAGGTTTCAGAAATTATGATAATTAAGAAAATTAATGTTAAATTTAAGAGACCAATGTGAATAGAAGGAATTGCTTACCCTTTTAGAAGCTTCTTTGATTTTCCACTTTTTTGACATTAGAAGCATTAATTACGTTTGAAAAAACTATCCCACTCAAGTTATATTTCAAACCACAATGTTCCTTTCAATTTCTATAAATTTCTTCCTCCATAAGATATATTAATTATTAAAAAATTTATAAGCACACTTTTTTATGTAGAAAATAAAGTAAATTACATATAAAAATATGCCTAATCATTTATTATTTTTAAGTGTCGGATTGAGATATAATACCATTAAATATATATAAACTCATTTGAGCATAATCCAAATTTTTCCCGAGTCTCCTTAATATGATACAATTGATGATTCTACTTCGTGACATCTCTCGGCAATGTCAATCCTTTATGTAAATTCAGTTATTTTTTCACCTCTGATCTTTACCATCATCTCTCTAATCCAATAAATTCTGAATCTCTTTTGTGGACATTTTTTGAATAGTTTCAACCTCTCAATTAATGAAAAATTGATATGTCCTATTGGTAGACTCCTTAATTAACTTCGTGCTTTATTTATAAATATTATCATGCTGGTAAAGTAATTCTAGATGTTCAACACATAGATTGAGAGGATCAAACTTTACTACGATGGAGTTTTTAAAGTAAAAATCATATTCTTTGGACAGGTCAGGTGTTCATTAAATATTAAATATCAAGGTCGTGGAAATTAATAATTTCTTTATAATTAGTTCTAAGATACGTCTAATAAGGGTTTGACAAGTCGTTGGAAGTTCAAACCGACCAATGGGTACAAGTCTGTAAGAACGTCTGCTAGGGTTTTGACACTTTCTTTGCATATTTAGCATGTGATTTAACAATGGGTGCTATGACCAAAAAAAAAAAACAAAAACAAAAACAAAAAACAATGGGTGCAAACAGTAAGAACGTCTGCTAGGGTTTTGACACTTTCTTTGCATATTCAGCATGTGATTTAACTTATAATTTTAATTATTATATTTTAAAAATTATTATCGTATTGAAAAATATATATACAAAATAATTTTGGGTAAAATAAATAAATGATATATAGAGTTGTGTGATAATTAAATAATATTATAAATGATAAATAATAATTTTTAAAATATAAAGACTTAAATAAAAAAAGATCCATTCACATTATATAGGTCGATTTATCATTTAACCCATAGATTTATATATATTATTACATATAGCGTCCGTGGATTAAGACATAGACTGACAATTTACCTGTCTATTTCAGGACTAACCTTTTAAACACTTTGATGAGTACTTGCTTGACGGGGAGAACAAAAAGTAAGCTTTACCTTTATCAACTTATTGAAAATCTACCTTAACCCCTGATTTTTTTTTTTTTTAATCCTCAACTTCTAAGACCTCACCCTAGAAGTCATATAGGAGGCAAATATAGTATGTATATTTTTGCGTATAAAGAGTCATCATATACTAATTAATCAATTGCTAATTAATCACTGCCCTACTCAATATTAGGTTCTCAGCAGCTCCAACTCTCACACTGTTATCGAAAGCGAGACGTTTATAATTGATCCGACTTAGAAAATTATTAACAGAAAACATTCCCCTGTTCTCACCTTTTTGGTGACTCGAACTCAAGACCTCCTATAAAAGAAAACCTTAAATGAGAAATTGAAACCTTGGTTTACCTTTCAGGACTACTCTTTTAACACTTTGATGAGTACTTGCTTGACGGGGAGTACAAAAAGTAAGCTTTACCTTTATTGACTTATTGAAAATCTACCTTAACCCCTGATTTTTTTTTTAATCCCTCAGCCTCTAAGACCTCGCCTTAAGAGTCATATAGGAGGCAAATATATCATGTATATTTATACGTACAAAGAGTCTTCATATACTAATTGGTCAATTGCTGATTAATAACTGTCCTACTCAATATTAGGTTCCCAACGACTCCAACTCTCACAATACTATCGAAAGCGAGACGTCTATAATTGATCCGACCTAGAAGATCATTAACAGGAAACATTCCCTTCATTCTACCTTTTTGGTGACTTGAACTCAAGACCTCCTATAAAAGAAAATCTCAAATGAAGAATTGAAACCTTGGTTTACCTGGCTATTTCAGGACTAACCCTTTTAACACTTTGATGAGTACTTGCTTGACGGGGAGAACAAAAAGTAAGCTTTACCTTTATCAACTTATTGAAAATCTACTTTAACCCCTAATTTTTTTAATACCTACATTAGGTATTTCAGTTTTTACTGGACTAATCCTAAGCTTTTAAGACTTCACTCTAAGAGCGGTAAATCAGAAATCCTAAGATCCATCAGATTTATGTGTAGTTTGTATACTTTTGCGCACAATGAATCGTCACATACTGATTGGTCAGCTGTTGATTGATCACTAACCATGCTCAGTATCAGGTTAACAGCAATCTCGGGTTCTTTCTGCTAGCTCCAACTCTCACACCGCCGTTAGAAGTGAAACATCTGTAATTGATCCGACCAAGGAGCATACCAAAGGGGCTAGAGGATCATCAAAATCAAAAATTCCCCTCTCCCTTCATTTTTGGTGACTCAAACTCAAAATCTCCTACAAAGGAGAGCCTTGAGTTGAAACTAATCAGGCTACTCTTACTTATCTACTTTAACCCTTGATTTGATTATATTTATGGAAGATTAGATTAAGAAAAATTAGATGAGAATGCCTCTGAAAATTTAATTTGAATTCTTAATGATATTCAAAAGTTTGAAGTTGTGTAATTTGTTAGAAACAAATTTTATAATCTATATATGTTAAACATTATCAAATCAATTATTATACACACCAAATATTTTATAAAATCTTCTTAATTTCATTAGAAAAGTGGAAAATGTAGAGATAACTTAAGTTGTTTTCTCAAATTTTTATTATATTTATTAATCAGTACTATAATAATTTAAGTATAAACTATATCAACAATAATTTAAATATAAATATAAATATACAAAATTTTAAAATTAATTAATTAATTTTTGTACAAAGTTTTTTTAAATTTTAACTTCTTTTTTTCTTTTTATGATGTACAAAGTTTTTCTCTTTATGAAATATTTTAAATCATTTTGAAAGAAAAAACTTATCTGAAATTGTATCAAACAATTTTCTTTTGACATTATAATTATAAGTAATAAATGTCAAGCATCTGGAAGTGTTGTATGGAAATGTCTTTATGTGGTTGAAAAGAGACCTCAAGTTTCTTTAAACCCAAATAAAGAGCCGTTGCGAATGCCGTTTTTTCCGTTATTCCGTTTTCTTTCTTGTTCCTATGTACAAGGAACAGCATTCTGAAACTCCACTTTACAAAAAAACTAAAACTAAAACTAAAACTCTCCTCTCTTCTTTTATGGTATTGGTTCGGTTCCTCTGTGTGTGTGTTTTTTTTTTCATTGTTCTTTTCTAAGAAACGACCAAGATCTCATATGAATTGTGATTTGGTCAAATAGTTTTCAGTGAGTCTGAAAGATAAAAGAAGAAAAAGAAGAAGAAGAAGAAGAAATGGCATACAAGGTGGATCATGAATACGATTATTTATTCAAGATTGTACTGATCGGAGACTCTGGGGTTGGTAAATCCAACATCCTTTCCAGGTTTACTCGTAACGAGTTTTGCCTCGAGTCCAAGTCCACCATTGGCGTTGAGTTTGCCACAAGAACTCTCCAGGTTCGTTTTTCATACCTCCAAACATGAATTTCTAAAGAAGTTGAACGTGAAGATCAAGAAAGAAGAACTATCTCTATCAGACTTTTAAGCCATCCTGAAACCAACATTTCGTATGATTTATCTCGGTATCGTCCGTAATTATCATAATCGTTCGCAACCCGTGTTCTGAAATTTAAGATATACTAGTTTGGTGCAGGTAGAAGGGAAAACAGTGAAGGCGCAGATATGGGACACAGCAGGACAAGAGAGGTATAGAGCCATAACAAGTGCATACTACAGAGGTGCAGTTGGTGCACTTTTGGTTTATGATATAACAAAGAGACAAACCTTTGATAATGTCCAAAGGTGGCTCCGGGAACTTAGGGACCATGCAGACTCTAACATAGTCATAATGATGGCTGGTAATAAGTCTGATCTGAACCATCTGAGAGCAGTTGCTGCAGAAGATGCTCAAGCATTGGCTGAGAAGGAGTGTTTGTCGTTCCTGGAGACTTCAGCACTTGAAGCATACAATGTAGAGAAGGCATTTCAGACCATTTTATTGGATATCTATCAAATTATTAGTAAGAAAGCTCTGGCTGCACAAGAAGCAGCTAATTCAACTGGACTTCCTCAAGGCACTACAATCAATGTTTCCAACATGTCTGGAGATACCAACAGAAGAGCCTGTTGTTCTAATTAAGGAACACATTTCCTATTGTAAGTTTAGTGTGTATTGTTTCTATGTATTTCCAACTTATGCAAGTTAATTTCTTCCCAGATTTTGTGAAACTATTCAATTGATTTATTGGAAACCATCACATTGTCAATATGTTTATTTGTCAGCAATTGCCTTGACCATATAGTGAATCAAAGCTTAAAAATGGACTCTTGGGAAGTGGAAGAAGAAAATCATCTTTCGTTTTCTTGAAAGATTGTTGCCTTTTCTTTTCCCATTTCTTTAACTGAATCAAAAGACCGTGCAACAAGAAGCAAGAGCAGATTTGTTCTGGGAGCTGATATAATATAAATACACTTCAGTGAACAGAAATATGGCATGTTCTGTTTCTGTCTTGTTTTACATTACTAGATTTACTAAGCTTTGTATTTCTCTGGCTTCGGCTTCACCGGTTACTCTTACCCAATCTCTTTCACAGAATGATACTCTCTGCATCTAAATAGAAACATGTAATGTATAGTCTCAAGAGCGTGGATACGAAAGGCCATAATAGAAACGATATTATTGGATTTGAGAACCCATGAAAAGTGGGGTGTTGTGATACTATATCAATACGACAAGTTGAATCCGCCTCATGAGTATAATAATTGTGTAGAATGAGAATAAGAGAGGATCAGATGAAGTAGAAACTACATGACCTTTGTTGTTTTGGTTTCAATTTCACAACGGGAAGTTGCCGGTAAAGTGAATGTGGTCCAGGGTGCGACGTAAACCATATTTGTTAACAGCAGCATTAGCTGCTCTGAATCCTTCACCATAAGCTGTTGAAGCATCATGAGCAATTTGGTGCATGAAGAATTCACCCAATTTGTTCTCCATATCAGATTTGCTACCTTTCTTTGAAACAGATGATGAAGAGGAAGCTGCTGATGTAGATGCCATGCCTCTGGATCTTGGCAACACTTCCGACTCGAGCCACATATATGAGAGTACTTGGCAGATACCTTCCTCTACGTCCGGATTTAGGTTACGATATCCTGAATTTGTGTAGGAAGAAATTAATGGAGTAAAGTAATTTATGCAAGAAAGGAAAAACAGAAAAACCCTAAGGAGACCATCGAGATGGTTGTCTTTCTACCTTTAAGTCGTAACCAACCATGCATCAACTCATGGGCAAGAATTGCTCCTGTTAGCAATCTGAATCCACCAAAAATATCCAACAAAAGATTGAAGCAAATCAATCCCAATTAATGGAATTCTCAGGACATGAAAGGTAACAATTGCAGAAGAACACAGGTGTCTGAATACTTTCAAGAACAACTTACTGATTTCCGCTTAAGGTTGCCTAAACGTTTATGCATCTGTTGCTTGGTTTTAAACTCTTAAGGTTTTAGTAAACCGCAATGTGTGGCCTAACTGCAAGTAGAAAATTTTGCCACGCAAAAAATAAGTAATATTACCTTGGAAGACCATAGAGCACAAGAATTGCTGTGACTTCACATTTCCTGATCAGCTTTAGGGGTTGGGTTCTCATTCCTATTAGTCTGTGGCCTCCAATTCTTGGCCTTCTTTGTATCTATGTACAATCAAATCAATCAGATGATGAAACATCATGTTAAGTTTTTGGTTACACATCCTAGGTTAGTAAAACAAAACCAGATAGCCATGACATCATACACTTGTAACAGTTTGCTCTTCAGAAAGACATAAACCCCTTGTCTCAGGCATGTGATGGTAGCCCTGGTACAAACCATATCACGACATAAACAAACGTGGAAGTAATACGCCCAAAATATAGATCAAGAGATCGTATATTACGTTCTTTTCCCCAACAATAGCTTCATTAAGTGCTTGTCTTTCAACAAGAAGCATCGGAATTTGCTGGTCCAGCCTCATATTCATTCCCTCGTAATAGTCCCTGATGGCGTGGTAAAGTGGTTGGCAATCACCAGTGTCCATAATAGCAGATTCCATGCATTCTAAGCATAAGCTTCGTCCATCTTCCAGAGAATAGTATGTTGAATTACAAGACTACAGAATCTGAATATCAGTATTGAATTCATTTCATTCTCCAAAATAGTAAGAGAGATTTATTACATTTTCTAGGGTAAGTACCTCCAGTCGTTCACAACTACAGCAACGAGCTGTACCGTCATGCTCATGTGCTGGACAGTACTTTTGGGACCAAAATGGATGGCATCTATACTCAATCAAGCCAGCTAAATTTGTTGGGATCTGCAAATTAGTGAAATTAAAAGTTTACAGATTGTACTAAAAGATACTTCTTTTCCGTAGAAAACAAATACTCAATCAAGTCGGGTGCATTTGTTGGGATATGCAAATTAGTCAAATTAAAAGTCTACAAATTGTATTAAACGTCACTTTCTTTTTCCTAAAAAAGTATGCAACTAAGTTCGGCCAATTTCAGCAAATTTCAATGATGAAGAAAGCAACCAAGTTGCAAAATATGCACAATCTCCTGAATTGAAAGAGTAATGACTACCTTCAAACAGATTTTAACGAAGTTAGTTACGAACTCTGCTTACACTTTTCTTAATTTCATAGTTATGCCAAAGGAAACAACACTTAAGACTACATTCTATTATTTTAAGTATTCTTCCATGAATCATAAGATCGTATGTACTGTTAAATTCAGAATCTCCAAATTGCAATTCGGATATCAAGTTCTTCAGAACATCAGTGGATTTTAATCTCATTATACACCGTAAGCTCTGTTTACTGGAGAAATACTGCAGGTGTCCGGACAAGTGTCACAAGTGGAACAGCCAACTGAGAAGGGATAGGCTTCCATTGTCTTAAGAATGTATGCAGTTAAGACATTTAAGTTCATAAAAGGTGCCTCATAGCCACAAGACGCATAACATTAGAGTTAATATTAATCAGACTAGCATCATCTTACAAATTGGCGGCAGACTTCGCATTTGGGATGTGTCAACTCTTTGAAACAAGACTTGTGATAGGGATCCTTCCCTGACAAAGAAAACTTGGTTCAACAGAAAAAGAAAAGGCAAGTTAACAGTTTGACGAAAGAAAACCCCCAGATAACGATACTCATTTTTTAGGAAGAAAGAAAGGTGCAGATTCAAGAAAAAGAAACTACCTCATTCTCTGTAATGGGATAACTACAAGCATGACAACGGAAGCACTCTGGGTGAAAAAACTTTCCCAGGCATCCCAAATAATTGCCATAACCGATGTCACGAGAGCAACCTCCACACGCTCTACATGATGCAGGCGTAAATATCCATTACAAGTCAAAATATATGATTGAGATTTTAAAGAGCGTCAACCTTGCAGTTGATTGTGTTGCCCTTTTTTTTCCCAAAAAGTAATCAGATTACACACTAACGTGAAAGCAGAAGATTTTAGCATGAAAGCATCTTGAATTTCTTTATTGAACTTGAGGATAGACATCCATGATCGAGAAAATGTATGGGGTGTCAGCTTATTGTAAATCACAACTCCAATTGAACACTGTACCTATAACTCCTGGGATAGTAGTGGGCGGGGGCAAAAGGAGGGTATAAAGAAGGATTTAAACTATCAGGAAGAGTCCTTGTTAGTTCGTCATCATTGTTTCCTCTCCACCGACACCCTGCTCAAAAATCGCTGTCAGTTAACACGAACCTCTACTAAAGTACAAGAACTTGCGTGCCTTGAACTTAAAAAGTCCCAAAGGGGATAGAGACGGACCATTTGGTCTTCTCGAATCATCACCCAATGAAAGTGCAATGGCTTGATCCAGATCTTCCTTCTCCTTCTCAGCCCTAGACCGATCGTCCTGCTTAGAATAAAAAGATCATATTAATAATACCAAATCCAATTGATTAGTGACAGTTGTTGCCTAGAAGATTTGGCTGTGCGATTGGCAGAGCTTGTAACATAGCAATAGATTGTTAAACATTTTGCAAGTGGGTATAAATAAACTACTTACTCTACCATCAACACAAGGGTCACCATAAGATTGTGTGATGTTTAAAAGAGAAATAAATAATAATTTTTAGAACATAAGAACTAACATTAAAAAGAGGTTAAGGGCTCACTGTAGTTACCCTAAACAAATCAACTTACTCTAACGTCCAAACACAACCAACCACTGATCACAATGTCAAGAAAGTATCGGGTAAACAGTGAGTCTTGCTATTCTTAGGTCATCAAACGCTGCATGATCACTTAACTGACTCGGGAATCTTAGGAAAAGAAGATTTTGATTTAGAAATCCAGAAACTTTCTTGTTCTTTCCAAATCAATAACAATTCTGAATAAAGCCCTTGCATGAGCCATGTGGCTTGCATATAAAGTAAAGTTTTGTTCGGAAACAAATTGTCCACAACTCCACATGAAACATCTTTATACAGTAATTACGGGATTATAAATATATATATAATTACAAAAGGAACAAAGCTTGTGAAAAGTAAAGATATATGCATGTAACTTTACACAGAATTTTGTTTAGGATCGCATCATTCATACGTCAACGAGTTAATTAACCTATATAAGATTCTCGAAGACGATGACGTATACTATGGTGAAAATCATATCAGAATGTGAAAATAAATAGTAAAATTACCAGAGGTCTAACCGGCGCACGCCACATCACGTTCTCGTCTCCGATAACCTGCGGACGTCGGCCACTGCCACCACCACCACCGTGACTAGACCAACTCTTAAAAAGCTTACTCAGCCATTTCATAAGCCCCGATTTCCTCTCTGCGTACGAAGAAACAAAGTCCCCTGCTTAATTAACGTCCAAATCTTCAATTCCATAGCAATAAACGTAAGACTGAAAAACTTTTCGGAATCAAGTGAAAAAGGAGCTGAGAGGATCGTACCGTAAACGCAGGGATTAGAGTTGTAGTTGAGAGACGAAGGAGGTGCCATTGAAGAACGAAGAAGCTAAAGGTATGTATAGAAATAGCCCGGTAAACTAAGAAAACGACAGATGCGAAGAAGAGAGAAAAACAAAAAAAAAGGAAGAGTAGAGAAGAGAGGAACAACGCAACAGGAGGCATCCTCCATTAAAAAGCAACGATCCATCCAAACAGATAACAAAAAATTCCAACCAAAAAAGAAAGAAAAGAAAAGAGAGGAGAATCTGAAAGAGAGAAAGTGATTCTTGGCTTGCGAAAAGAAGGAATAAAAAGTTGAAGCGATCGGATTTTTGGAGAGAATCTGATGAGGCAGAGAATATTGAAGCCAACGGTGGAGGCTTTTCCTTTTGCTTTAGAGAGAGAAATGGCGCGCGAAAATTAATTGAAAAAGGTAAACCTACCGTCATTACCTGAAAATGGCCCCTTGATTTGGTCAATATTGCTGATATGCCATGGGCAAGTTCTTCTGGATCACCTGTGTACTACTGGGCCTCGACTTGTATAAGTCAGATAACGTATTCTCTGAATGAGACAATGAACTATTTAAAAAATTAAAATAATATTTTGAATTTTTGAATTGTCAAATATAGACTTTTTTTAATTTAATTATTTTATCTATAAAATTCATGATTATATCAATTGAAATTTACTTAAAATATTTGCATAATATGATTAAAATGAAAAGGTAATGTCAAATATCTTAATATTGATTAGTTATATAAGATATATTAAGCAGTCTTAGGTTATCAGAGGTTTAATTTATTATTTTATTGTAAATTGTAAGTTATAATATAAAAAAAATATCCGAAGGGGGTCAAATTTTCTGTTTCAATGATGATATTCTTATTATGTTATATTGCATCTCATCTACACATTTATGTGAATTTTATGTAAATATATTAATGAGATTTAATAAAATAAGGTTGAAAATGTAACTGGTTCCAGAAAATTTTGGCATCGTTTGGTAGACAACCAATCAATTATTTTTCAAGTAATTGGTTATTTTCAGCTATTTGACTCTTCAAACAGCTACAAAAGTTATTTAGAAAGTAGGGTATAGCTGATTTAACATAAACATCCAAAAATAAAAACACTCCTATACAGGAGCATTTTCATCAACAAGCCAAAACCTTAATTATCGAAAGTCAACTGTACTATTTAATTAAGGTTCTTAGCTATCTACGTTTTAAGAATAATGTTTATTCTTATAATTGTTTTATATAGTTATAAGTTAAAAATAAAACGTTGACCTTAAACAAAAATAAAAATAGAAAGAGTTGTGTAAACTTTTTATAGATAATGAAATAGTAAAGGTGGACATAACTTCTTTAAAATAGAAATTTTTATAAAAATATTCAATGAAATATTAAAATATTAAATATTTATATTCTTATAATTTTTTAAAATATTATGCCCTCATAAATTATTTTATACATTAATAGTTAATACTAAACAACTAATTTTATCAAATATCTCTATTAAATAGTTAATATAATCTACTAATTAAATCAATTTATATAATTAATTATCAGTTAACAATGAATACAATCATATGACTGTATTAGATGTGTTTTGGAAAGATACTTTTGACTTTTATGGCTTTTGAGTTGAATCACGATCGCGCAAAACAAGACGCCATAAAAGTGATATTGACCTATTGTTTGACATACTCATTCACAGTTTCATCCACGGATGTCCAAAATAGGAGGTACGACTTTCACCTGGTTGACCAAATTATGGGTTGATCATAGTGGGCCTGACCATACCACGGGCTAAAGTTACGTGAGTCGGGCTAGTTGAACTTAGCCCGTAATCTTATCGTTACTTAAAAAATGACATCATTTTTTAAAACTTTTTTATAAAATAATATAACGAACAGATTAGCCCATAATCGAGTCAAGCCGAGAGTAATTCGGGCCTAATCTGACTTAGCTCATTGATATCTCTAACTTCATCCATATTATTATTTAATTTACTAAATAATATATTAATTATTACGCATGTGTATAAAAAATTAATAATGATAAAAAATATGTTGCGTATGTAAAGTGAAAGGTAATTTCATTAAAAGGACAGTCAATAAGCATTTATTTAAGATTATCCTAATTGCCTGATATTAATTATTTCAAGCGGATGAAAGGTTTTCTCAATAATCTTTAAATATTGATTTTTTGGATTCGTTATATATTAAATATTTTTAAATAATATTAGTTGTTGAGTTTTCCTATCAAAATTTTTATTAATTATTAATTATTAATTATACATATTTTAAAATTTATTATTGAATCCCATATTATATAAACCTTTATATTTTAAATTTGGGTACGTTCTTTCTTTATCTTTAGGCATATTCGTTTTCTCTTTCGCGTGCGTGAAAAAAGGTAAAAGAATGTACCGACCGTGACATTGGTTAGACGTGTATTGTGACGATGAACATATTCCTGCGACGTTATGTGCTTTTCTGCAACTTGTGATTTGTTTAGTTTGGTTTAATAAGAATGTCATGTGGGAGATGACTCAAAATTTGCTTTTTGATTGTATAGAAAAGCTTTTTGAGTATGAATGAAAACCATGTGTGGTTGGAAAGAGCAATGGAGGGTACCTTAAACACGCCACGCTTTTAGGTTCTTGGAAAAGTTGTGTCGGCTAAGTGACGCATTAGACATGATCCGTTAGGAAGTTTTAAATCATGTGATTTTAATAATATTTCAAAAATTAAATTGAAATTTATATTCATAAAAAATATTTAACGTAACAAAATTGGATTAAAACTGAATAAAATTAAAAAATTTGAAATATTATCAAAAGACAATATTCTTTTTCATTTTAAATTATAAATTTTAAGTAAAATATTAATTAATAAAATGGATTGATTAATAAATTGATCAATTTTAAAAAATCTTTAAATAAATTAAATTAAAAAATTGGTCAATTTAAAATTTTTATAATTAAATTAAACGATTTGATTTAATTTTTTAATCACGTTATTTTAATGCAATCAATTTTGCTTTACTAGAGATGACAAATTATTATGGGTTTAGACACACTCAATTTGAGCAATTCTAAAGTTAATAGACAAAATCCGATTGAATTGATATTAGATTTAATTTTTTTATCAACTATGACTAATTATTAAATTCAATCAAACACTATGCCAATTTGACATGATTCAAGTTTTATATTAAATATTTAATATCAACAAAATTTGTATTTAGGGATAATAATATATTGTAGCAGGTTTGAACCTCCCATGATTCGTTTCAACCTAACCTTTCAAGGATATGTTTGAATTTAATTGACAAAAAAGATATTGTTCCAATATATAAATTGAAAATTATATTATTAAAATAACATGAGCTTCTTGGGGTAATCAAGTTGGTGGAATAAAGGAGTACGAAGTTAAAAGGTGCTATGCTTGAGTCTTTCTATCTACTTTCTCTTGATCGAATCTATTACAAAGGACTTGTCTAATGTAAAATACTTGATTGACGTGATTTGTAGACTATTTCGTCATTCAGGAGATTTACGTAATGTACATTAAAAAAATAGTGGTTGTGAATTTCTCTATTTGAAAAAAAAAACATGCTTGAACTTGGTTGCAAAATATTTAAATTCATGTCGTTTTAATGATACTTTCTTCAATTTATATATTGGAACAATGTCATTTTTTGTCAATTAAATGAAAATGACACAAACTCAAGTTTGATTCGAACTCGAGTTAAGCCGACGTTCTAAACTCTAGTCATCCTTTAAAAGAAATCAAAGTTTTAGTCAACATGTGTCAAAATTAACGTATTATTAATTCCAATCCTTGTATTTTGTAATATTAGTCATATTAAAATTACTTCACAAGACCCTCAACACCCTTTACAAATTTACTTGAATATCTCATAATTAATGGTTTAAGACTGATTTATTAAAAAATTATAATTTGAATTATATAAATTATTTAAAGATTTATATCATAATTCATAAACATGATTTGCTTTATTTTAAAATTTAGTAAGAATTATTTTTTATCAAATTATTGTATATCTTAAATATTGCGACTTTATCAAATACAAAATTTAAAATATATGATAAAATTATTATTTATTATTAAAATTTATTAAAACATATATAAAATTAATCAAATATTCTTTTAATACAAAAAGATATTGAGGGAGAACTTTCGAACAATCAGTAAGATTACTCGTTTATGACTAAATTGTAATGGGAAGTTTTATGTATTAAAGTTGTTGATATGCTATTAGAATAAAGAAAGAATATTAAGTGAATAATTATTTTTTAAAATAAGATCATTTTAATTTTATTTTATAATATTAGTTTTAAAATTTTATTTTTTAATAAATTAAAATAAATATTATTAAAATAACATCATTTTAAAAATTTCTTTTTTTTGGTTACTCATGCGGTGTCCTAGGACTAGGAGGATCCCAATTATGAGAAGACATCTTTAAGCCATCCACTCCCAGATTAATTCCCGCTCGAACCGGGTAGGTCCCTTGCGGGAGGCAAAGCTCTGACCCTAAGTTCTAAACAGCTGCATACATGAGGACGATTCGAATCCGTGACCTCATTTAAATTAAGAGAGTCTCTTACTAACTCACCTGCGCCATGAGATTTAAAAACTATTTTAAATCGTTTAATTAGATCTTGAAATCCAAACTGAATCCTAAAATTTGAAGTTACCAAGTCTACGTTGCAGGAAGTTTCGATGTTCCATAATTTGGATATTTTCCCTCCCCCTTCCAAAGTCACGGCACGTTTCAATCTTCATAAAATGTATAAACAAATCTATTAATATAATATAAATTAAAATTCATCCCACGCTCTCATTCTTGTTTCTTTTCCTTTTAAATTTTCCGAGAGAAAAAAAATTCAAACCCACAAAACACGAACCCCTTCACAAATAATTCGGAAGTCTATCGTCAAAGCCTTTTTGGTTCATATCATGATTTTCTAGGGTTTTGTCGTTTTGGAGAAAGCAGAGCAGAGCCGTCGCAAGTCAGAGGGGAAGAAGGGAAAGAAAGATCCGATGGCCACCCAAGGACCGACGGCGACTATGGATCCTGCCGTACTAGATGATATAATCAGACGGCTCACGGAGGTCCGATCAGCCAGACCTGGCAAGCAGGTTCAACTATCGGAGACTGAGATCAAGCAGCTTTGTCTCGCTTCTAAAGACATCTTCATTCAACAGCCTAATTTGCTCGAGCTCGAAGCCCCTATCAAGATTTGCGGTCAGCTATTTCTTTGCTTATATTTTAGGGTTTTCTCTTCCTTTTTTTTTGTTGATGTTCTTTCTTCGAGATTGATTGACATACGTGTTAATTAATTACTCATGTGATTTGGCTTTATTTTTTGGTTATTCTGCAAACCATGGGTTGTGCAACTTATATACTGTTTCATTGCGTAGAAATTCGCTGAAAAAGAAGTATTGATTGTTCAATTTTACATGAACCCTTATCAGGAATGTATGTTAGCAAGTGTATCTGATCTTAGAAACCATAAAAAGCCAGCAACTAGTACCAGTCCTTTTGTATTGTTTAAGTTTGGAGAATAGTATGATCCCTCCTCTAATCGTAAGCTTAAATGGAACTTTGGGTTTTGTGTGCTTGTTGGTTACTTTTCACAGATATATATTTGAATTCTATTTTGGCCAGCTTTCTTGTTGTAACGTTATAACATAAAATACTGGTTCTTTCAGGTGACGTGCATGGTCAGTATAGTGATTTGTTGAGGCTCTTCGAGTATGGGGGTTTTCCTCCTGAAGCAAATTATTTGTTTCTAGGGGACTATGTTGATCGTGGCAAACAAAGCTTGGAAACAATTTGCCTGTTACTTGCCTACAAAATTAAATACCCAGAGAACTTCTTTCTTCTCAGGGGAAACCATGAATGTGCTTCTATTAATAGAATATATGGATTTTACGATGAGTGTAAGCGAAGGTTCAATGTCAGGCTTTGGAAATCGTTTACTGACTGCTTTAACTGCCTTCCTGTTGCTGCTCTCATAGATGACAAAATATTGTGTATGCATGGTGGTCTTTCCCCCGATTTGACAGATTTGGATCAGATTAGGAATTTACCTCGGCCAATTGCTGTTCCAGACACTGGCCTGCTCTGTGATTTGCTCTGGTCAGATCCTGGTAGAGATGTTAAGGGATGGGGGATGAATGATAGAGGAGTTTCGTATACCTTTGGTCCTGACATGGTGTCAGATTTCTTAGCAAAGCATGATTTGGACCTTGTATGCCGTGCACATCAGGTTGTTGAGCTAGATTGAGTTATTCCTTTTTTTCAGACTTATAATGGAACCAACAATTGTTTCCGTGCATTAATACGACTTCTTTGGTCCAGGTTGTGGAAGATGGATACGAGTTCTTTGCTGAGAGGCAGCTTGTGACCATATTTTCAGCACCCAACTACTGCGGTGAATTTGATAATGCTGGTGCTATGATGAGCGTGGATGACAACCTAATGTGCTCCTTTCAAATTCTGAAGCCTGCTGAAAAAAAAGCTAAATTCATGATGTCCAACAAAATTTAATATTCCCCCAAACTATGAACAGATGGTCTTAAGAAGGTCAGCTAAATACTTCATATATTGTTCCCACAGTTTAGCAGGGATGGCAATCTGATTATGGTCTTATGTTCTTGCCCATAATTATGGTTTTGGAAATTTTATCTCTCAACTTACTCCCTGGTTGTTTACACGTCTCATTGCTGTTGGAAATGATTGGGTTTGATTTCTGGGAATTGCTGTTTACATTTCTTTTCTCTTGTCAAGTTATTTTCATTTGGCCATATAACACATGTTTTATTGAAATGCTGAATACTTGAATGTGAATGCCTAAGATCTTAAAGGCATAATGTTGAGTCTCGTAGTACTGTTTTTAATGGTTGGTAGCATGGAAAGCATGGATCACCATTAATTTTGGGATTTATTCTTCTTTTTTCATTTAGCTGCCGATGCTCAAAGAGTTCAGGAACTTCAGTTTAAACAATGCCCTAAAGTTCTGTCTTGGTTTCTTCAAGATATTATGATCCCCGCATTTGCTTTCCTTCCTCTCTAAAACAAATAAGGAAAGGGTAAATGGACACAGAAAATATCTAATAACATGGATTTGAATTTTTGATTGATTTTCCAAAGGATCTTTTTGGTTTGCATAATATTGTCATAGAATATCAAAATGGTGACCCTGAAGATTTGGTTTTGTAGCAATTCATTCGGAGGATAAAGCTACTGTGTTTGTGCATTGACATTGGCAAATTATTATGTTTGGAATTGGCATTCGATTATGTCAAATATTGACATGATTTTTAATGTTTTGCAACACCATCCTTGTGTCTACTACTGAAGAATTTTTGGCTTTTTCATGCCTTAGATGAGGATATTTGTGCTTAGCAGAAGCTGTAAATTTTCAAGATGCTGCGTGTCCACTTGAGATTATTTGGCTACTTATGAGAACATGTACTTGAGATACAAGAGTTAAACCAATGACCATATGTTTGTCAAAAAGAAGAACGATACCAGGTTCTAATGCTTATGGTTCACTAGTTCACATCAACAAACAGATGATTATCTTTTCAACATGATCTTGGATAATAGGAGAAGACTAACTGTTTTCTTTTTATTTTTTCAAATGGAGTTGTCTCACATTCTTCTTCTTGTTAGTTTATGAGAAGTCGTTATTGCCAATGGATGAACTAAGATTTTTGAATCATTATTCTCTTATTTGTTTGAATTGCTACCTTAAATCTGGTGCTTTAGGCTGGGATTACAGATGGCTTCCAATGATTGACATTGGTTTGGCACACAGCCCTTTCCAGATTTAGTATTTTAACTTGTTGGTGATCCCAAATAATGCAGATAGTACCAGAAATCGAAGATTGTGGGGATTTTGTCTTCCAGTCTATAGGAGGAACATTTACTTCCAACTTAATATCCACAAGTTGATTGGGGAAAAGTTTCATCGAGGTGTGACAACGGGATATCTGGCAACTGAATACCAAGGGATGGAAGGAATTGCCTATTTCCTTTTTCTTCTTTGTCTTCAAGTATCCTTACCTTTTCTGTAGTACTTCCATATCATCACGTTCTGTATATTTGGCCTTGTAATTTAAAGTTTTAATTGCAGATTAAGCAGTTAAAAAAGTCGGCTAATTTTGCCTGCCCAAGTGGTTTCATTCGCTGGGACTGAGTACACTACTTGAACTTGATTTATGCATTTTCTCATGCTATAAGATGGTTGAATGAAATTAGTGTTGCAAGACTCAAGGTGATTGCGTAAGTAGTTATGCTTTGCAGTATATATATTACCTCCTACCAATTTGTGAGTGCTTGGCAGCCTTAAATTATTGGTCGTCACGACAACTCGACCCCCATTTATACTCTTGACATGCCGAGGAGCAACGTAACTTTGTTGCCGGTCAGAGTGAAGGTATAACAGTTCGTAGTACTCTTATGACATTTTTATCTTAGCTTGAATCTCTTAATCATTTGAAGATTGATGCTTTACATATATTTGGTTTTGGAAGTAAGTGATAAGCGTATTTAGGAACTTGTTCTCTTCTCTTGTGCTTTGAAAGCTTAAAATTGATGAGTGATCATGGCTGTCTTGGCTTACGATATTGTCAAACAAACATGGGCGCCTGCATATTGTCGGCTCTGGCCCTGTCTTTCCATTTATTTATTCTTTGAGTCAAAGGGTCGAGGTCTTATGGCTGTATGCGTCCTGACTTGCATACAACTTTTCGTCTTCGGCCGTATGATCCAAAGGAAAGGGACAAAATGTCCCTTTGTGTACATTTCTTCTGTGGCAATCTTTTTGGCTTATCAAACTAATTTGAGAGTAAATTTTTAGGGAAAACTTAATAAACTAGTAATTGTATGCAACTGAAAATTTGGTTGATGAGGGTCTTTGACAACTTTTAATAATTGTAATATTTTAATTGTTTACATAAAGTGATTAAAGTATAATTAATGATTAGAAAATTGAATTGGTTTTTTCATGTAAATTTTTATTTAATTTTTCACTTATTTATTTATTTTATTTTGATAATTTTTATTGTTAAAAATTAATCATTTTATTAATTAATCAATTAGTTTTAATAAACTAATTAAATTTTAAAAATTAAAATGATTTTTATTGAATAGTTTTTAATTAAAATTTAAGTTTTTGTGAATAAATATAATCTCATTTTAATTATATTTAGATGATTTAATTCATTTTTTTAACTTTTTTATTTTACCAATTTAATTTTCTAGTCTAATTTTTAAACATGTAATTTAATAATAGTGTTAATGCATTCGGCAATGAAACACGTAATTTACCATAGGCTTTGAAGAACTTATCTTGACTTAAATTAGTCCAAACGCATTATGAGAATTACAAAAGCAGCAACTTCTTTCAAAGTGATTGAATATAATTAGTTATTACCCCTTAATTTACAACAAGTATAAATATAATTCACCAAACAAACAAATCCATCATTAAAAGAAGTTAACTCATAGAAGTGTGTATGTATTGCAAAAGCAGAAATAAGCTTAAGATTAGCAAATTGGAGTTAACTCAACCCGACTGACCCAAAACAATCTTTGTCGATATGGTAAAATAATGTTATTTGAATTAGTAAAATGTCGATTAATTTCAATTTGATCTAATTTTAATCAAGACGAATTTAAATTACATACGGAAGAATTAGTCTTGGGCAATTCACTGTCAACTTCAAATAAAACCCGATTAAAGCAATGGTTAAAAAATTTAATCAATCTGACTAATTTTTTAGTTTAATTTTTAATTTTTTGACCTATTTTAATAAATTTTGTTGTTAAAAATTTATCAATTAATTAGTTTATTTTTAAATTCATAAATTAAAATAATTAATTTTTATTTAATAAAATTTTAATTAAACTTCAAGAGTTTTTTTGAAAATAAGTATAATTTTATAAAATATATTTCAAAATTTTAAATTTAAATTTAAATTATTTTATAATAGTTTAATATCACTCCTATCTTTGCACCTTTAATTCTATTTTTTTAAAATTATTGGTTTAAGATTTTTTTTTGGTAGGATAAAAGTGAGCAATGCTCACAAAAGTAGAAAACTACCTAACATAAGAGACCCCTATTAAATCGTGATCAAGCCATCTACAAACACTAGGGGGAACTTGTCTCAAAACATAAAAACTAAGAGGAAAATCAAAAGCGAGGTGGAAGAGGGAGTCGGCGGCAAAATTCCCTTCTCTATAGATGTGACTGAGCTTCATATTATTAAAGCGTTTCAGTAGGTCGATGATTCTATTAACAAGAGACAAAAAACTTGAATTTGCTTGGACATCACCAGTCAACATCTTCACATTATTAAATCATTGTATTAACTATTAAATGCCTGTTTGGATGACTTATATCAGTAGAGCTTTTGTTAGTAAAACTTTTTTTAGAAGAGTTTTTCTAAGAAGTCAGTTGACTAATTCACTATCAATAAAAAAAGGAGTTTTTTTTAGAGCTTCATACAGTAGACTGTTTGGCAACATAAAAATAAAAAGTACTTTTAATTTTAACTATATTTTATTTTGTGATAAAAATAATTTATGCATATAAATATTATTTAAAATATATTAAATAATATTTACAACACAATTATTAATTATTATATAATTTTAAACCATATGAAACATAAATGAAAATATATCTAACCAAATCTTTTATATGGATTATAACATAAGTAAAAATAATATAAAAAATAAATATTAAAACATATAAAAAGTTAAATAATATTATATAATTTTCAAAATAAACTTAAAGATGAGTTTGTGGTTATTGTAGAAATTACGTGTAAAACATAAGAACAAAAGAGACTAAAAATAGGCTCATTAATTTATCTAAAAAATTTACATAAGAAAGTACTTTTTAAAGAAGCTCTAAATTTGAACTTTTTAAAAAATTATATTTTGACTGTCGAAAAAATTATACCTATTAAATAAGTATTATTTAATTTTATAACCAAAAGTTTGTTTTTTAATAACAAAGTGGAGAAAAGTATTTATTTACATGTCAAAAAGTTCATCCAAACAGAATTGGAAAAAAGAATAGGAATGTGCTAATATTCAAAATAAATTTGGTTTTGCGTGTTATATGTATTCAAATTGTGATTCTATATTTTAGTGGGGCTGTAATAAATGACGCAGCAAAAAGAAGTAAAGATTTGAATTTTTGAATCGGATCTTCTTCATTTGTCGGGGAAGATGGCGGATCCATCAACGGGGCTGCTACTGGCGGCATGTGGCGGCGACACAGTGAAGGTGTTCGATACGACGGTCGGAACAGGAGATCCTTGTATCTTAACTTACACTCCTTCACCTGGCTTCCTGGTCAACTCAGTCAAGTGGAATCACACTAGTCAGTCTCACTCACTCACTATTTCTTTACATTTTCTTTGTTTATTTGATACGAATTATGTCTTTGATCTTCAAGTTTGGGTATAATTGCGTAATTGCTTGGAGATTGGTTGGTAATTCATTAGTTAGTAAAAATTTCCGGATTTTCACAGATTTGGTGTTGGCGAGTGCTGGAGACGACAAGAAGGTGTCGTTATGGGGGAAAAATGGGCAGAATATGGGGACGATTCCTGTTTCTGGGACCGATGGTGGAGATAATATTGAGGTGATGATTTCGTTTGCATGTTGCACGTTGCACTATTTGCAGTTAACTCTTTGCTTCTGTGTTTATATTATTGAGAGCGAGGGCTTCCTTTCTCAAATGCATTATCTTTAATTTTTTGATATGTGTCTGTAGGAATCTATATTAGCTATTAGCTTTAGTAACAAGGGTTCCAGATACATATGTTCTGGGGGAAGTGGGCAAGTTGTAAGGATATGGGATCTGCAGAGGAAGCGCTGTATTAAATGGTTGAGGGGTCATACCACTACAATAACAGGTGCTATGTACAATTGTAAAGATGAGCATCTGGCTTCTATAAGTTTAAGTGGGGATCTTATTCTTCATAACCTGGCATCTGGTGCTAGGGCAGCAGAACTGAAGGATCCCAATGAACAGGTTGTTTTCTTTGTTGAATTAGGATGTTTGTTGTTTCTATTTCGTTTTTTTTTTGTTGCTAATAGCTTGTCTGGTTTTAAGACCAGGTGCTGAGGGTGCTTGATTATTCTCGGATTAGCCGGCATCTATTGGTTACTGCAGGTGATGATGGATCTGTACATTTATGGGATACAACTGGTCGCAACCCGAAGGTTTGTACTGTTAATCCAAAACTAAAGCATGGCTTGATGAGTAATAACTTTCATACATCATTGGCTCATTTCATATCTTGGCTGCTGTTTTGAGGGTAGATCCTTACATTGGAATTATAGCTGCTTTTATGTCATATAAAGACCTCGAGGAGAAAAAGTTCTTTAGTATTCTTTTGCATTTGTATTCAGAAAAACCTCAGTTTGATGGCTTCATGTTTCTTTTTTGTATGGTTCTTTTACACTATAATGTAATTTTCTTGTGATTGAAAACACATAATGGTTCCTTCTACTTGTTTCTTGGTAGGCCTCTTGGTTGAAACAACATTCGGCACCAGCTGCTGGTGTTAGCTTCTCACCATCAAGTGACAAGGTCTTTATCTCTCTCTTTCTCATTTTTTATCTATCAACTAACCCTTCATTTATTTTTGATGAACTGGACAACCATTTTCTTGCCTCCACTGTTTTTCCATAACAGATAATAGCTAGTGTTGGGCTGGATAAAAAGCTATACACTTATGATGCAGGGTCTAGAAGACCCTCATCTTGCATTGCATATGAAGCTCCCTTTTCTTCATTGGCATACACGGACAATGGTTGGGTTCTAGCAGCTGGAACTAGCAGTGGCCGGGTCGTGTTCTATGATGTTCGTCGAAGTCTCAAGCCTTATACTGTTCTTCGTGCTTATAATAGTTCAGAGGTGGATTCTTTTTACCCCTCAGTTTCTTCTGTAATGTAAAGGCCTCTTATTTCATCAAGCTTGATGCTAAATGTCCCACTCCTCAAATTGTACATTGATTGCGCTTTTGAGTCCATTAATGGTCACTAAATAAAAAGGCTTCCTATGATTTTACAAAATCAATGTTCTCTGTTTTCACTTTACGTTACTCTGAAAGCTGTTTTATGCACAAAGGATCGTTTTTCAATTGTTCTTTGAGTCACAGCTTTTAAATATTACATTGTTTTTTATTTCCTCTATAATGTGGTATTGCACATATTCTATATCAAACAGGCTGTTACGAGTTTGTGCTGGCAAAGATCAAAACCAGTAATTGTAAATGAGGACAGCTGTAATGCAGAGACAGCTCTGTTGGGAGGTGCAGTCGAAGATTCCATCCTTATGCCTGACCCACTCCCCTCAGTGATATCAACTTCTGTTGCACTATCCACAGCGGTATCTGGTTCTCGTAATGCAGGCCGCACAGGTATCTCTGTGGAAACATCTCTAACCACAACTGGTAGTGCATCTGCATCAAGCATAACCAACCTATCTTTGGAAAAAGAAACACCCCAGAGAAGTCATTTGTGGCCTGGTGCATCATTGGCGAGATTGCATGCTCCTCGATTTGGTGTTAATTTGAAGGATGAAATGGAGGTGTTCTCCCCACTTGTTGATGTTCAGCCCATCACACCCTCACTTGATAAATTATGGATGGACAATGAGGGTTTGAAGAAAGATAATTTACCTATAGATAGGAAGACTTCGTCCTTGTTTTCTTCATCTGGTAGGAGATTCCCTTTTGCAGAGGATAGGGCCAATGATCATCCAATATTTGATTGGAAAGCCGGTTCAACTCCCAAACAGGTGTGCGAACTTTTATCCTGAATGAAATGTTTCAAAAGGATGAAAAGTTTGTTTATAAATACTATTTTTCCATCTCTAAGCTCAGCATTTGCAGCATCTCTGCTTGATTATTACGATCGATTATTTTACCATTTACCATTTCACGATGCTATCATTCATACATGCTGAAAATTTGTGCATATCATTATGAATTTATATTTGAACTTCTTAATAAAGAATTTACTTTTCAGTCCTCATTTGTTTAGTCTATATTGTATTTTTTAATAATTTATGCTATAAGTTTTGGTACTTTCTAAGTAAATCTAACGGTTAGTTGCACATAATTGATCTCTATGGGATTGTTGCGGTGATATAATAAAAAGTGACGTGTATGTCTTTCATCCGTCTTTGCAGGAAGACACAAAATCTTCTTTCGCATTGTTGGGGGGATCTAGCCCTTCTCCATCTTCTAAAAGTGAAAATTCTTCCATCACCCCTCCTGAAGCCTGGGGTGGTGAGAGGCTATCTGATAAAATTGGTCACCTGCGTCAGCCACTCAATTTGCCTTCTCGATTTGCTACTTTGAATTCTGGGGTTTTGACTTCGGGGGCATCAATTTCTGGATCTCAGGATTCTTCATCTTCAACCAGTCTGACAAGTATGAGCTCCTTGACAGGTGTTAACATGAATATTTCCAACCTAAATGCTCGAGATTTCTCTTCCAATCATGAAACTCCAATTGGATTGCCAGAACAAGTTCCCTCTGGTTCCATATCTCTATCTTTTGGTACCAAAAACATCTTAGGATCAGCTAGTCTTGAGGCACATGTGCCGGCATCTCTAAACCTACCTCGCAGGTATTCATATGCTGAGAGAATAAGCACTACTTCCTCCTTCAGTGATGGGACGTCTCTTGCTGTGGGTTCACCAAAAGTCAAGAAAACCGGAGCCGAAACCAGAGAGGACTTGTTGAATAGCTTATTATCAAAGTCTGATACCTTGGCTGGTGCAGAACCTGGACTAGTCTCTACCATGAACGTATGAGTGCTAGCTACTATCTGCTATGTGCTTGTTTTTAGCCCCCTCATTATGCATTTTCTTTTTGGGGATGTTCTCCTTGTATTATTATCAAATATTGTTTTACTAAATTGCAGTCTCAATTGTTCATTTACTTACAAAATAGTAATGGTATTTATGTTTGCTAACTTTAATTTCTCTTATCAGAAAATCATTGTGTACTAAATTTTAGTATTCTAACAGGGAGGACTTGCACAACTTCAGAAGTGCTCCCAGCAAGATTCACAGCAGGGTAGTTCCTTCACACTTCAGCTTTTTCAACGTACCCTTGAAGAAACTCTAGATTCATTTCAGAGATCCATACATGAAGATATGAGGAACCTTCATATTGAAATTCTTAGGCAGTTTCATATGCAGGAGGTGCGTGTACATTGCTGACATTGATATGTTCATTCTCCTCTGCAATTTAATTCACACAATCTTTTTGGAAAATGAACAGACGGAGTTGTCTAGAGTGGTAAGCTCAATTCTGGAAAATCAAGCTGAGCTTATGAAAGAAATCAAGTCTCTCCAAAAAGAAAATCAGGAGCTCCGACGATTGCTTTAAGCTTCATCGTCGCACTTCGATATTTGTTGGTGATTGTTGAAGGATTTGGATCACTTTGTTGGTACTGATGCTTTTCTTTGTTGTGGCTCCTGGTTTTGCTTTCCCATGATGTTGTGTAGACAGAAAGAGGAGAAGGGCCTTTGGGAAGAGGACATAAGCAGAGATGTGGTATGAGCTGTTGCCTTCCCATCTTGCATTTGCACATAAATTTTCTTTTTTAACCATTGATCTGAAGCCTTTTTAACTCGGTTACTCAACTCCAGAGTACAAATATCCGTTTTTAGTTTGCTATTCAAATGTAATCAACTGGTCAGGTTGGCTATACTCCTGTCATTACACTTTCCTTCAACTATGAATCTCCTTTTGTATTTCAATCTTTATATTTTAAAAGCTATTATTTTTTTATAGTTTTGTGTAATTATCATATAATTTTTTTAATTATATCTTGTAATATTGTCATTGTGCAATGATATCGTATTATATTTTAAAAACAGAATACATCATTTTAGATTAAAAAAAATAGATAATGAACTAATGAAATAAGATAAAAGTTACTCGTTAATTCAAAAGTTTGTGCGAGCCCAATTGTGTAGGCTTATTGACTTCAGTCAGATTAACAGATTAAAATCTAATTTAGTCTTAATTCAACTAAACTATTTTTTTTCTTTTCTAATTCTAGCACGACAACGTAACGGCGTCAACAATGTCTGGGTGGTGTAGTTGGTTATCACGCTAGTCTCACACACTAGAGGTCCCCGGTTCGAACCCGGGCTCAGACATTTTGCTTTCTTTTTAACTCTTTAGTAAATAATTTGAGAAATTTTTTTTTTGGAAATTTTTATTATGTAATAAAAGTATAAAACAAAATCCTTAACAAAGAGGGTAAGGAAATCTGTAAAGAGGAGAAACTTCTGCCGTCGACTCAAGTATTCACCGTCGTCCCGCCGATTGCTTCTTCTATTTCACCTCCCGATTTTTGATTAATTAAAGAAGTGAAGTTCAGATGGATTGGGGAAACGTAACTGCGGAAGATCTGATCGGAGCTTTGCGAGAAGTGGAGTGGTCAACACCGCCTCGTTCTCTCAACGAATTCTTCTCCAAATTCACTGTCCCTCGTGCATCTTCTAAATGGACTAGCCGTCTCAAGTGCAATCTTTACTAGTAATCCATCTCTCTCTCTCTCTCTCTCTCTGTGGCTCGCTCTCTTAAGCAGATTCCTCGCGTTGTATTCTGTTTGTTTTGACGAAAAAAATTTGGGGGAAAAAGACTTTAATAATGTCTGGGGGATAAATTGTTTTTAATTAGTACGAAAAAATTATTTCGTTTTCTAATTTAATTTCGCTAACTTCACTTTATTAATGATTTTACTGATTCTGTTGTGTCGTTTATATTTTTTGAGATCAAGCTCCATCCTTTTGTTTTCATAAAGATAATATGTTACTCATTTTAATTGAATTGTTTATACTTGCAAGTTGAACTTGTTTCCATTTTTTTGCAGCTATAGGACGAACTACTTCATTTTGATGATTTTCATTCTTGGTAATTCGTGAAAGCCATTCTTTTCTTTTCCAATATATTTGTTGCTCCGGTTGCTGGAATTTGCAGCTAATTGATTGTTTTGATTCAGGGGTTGCATGTATAACAAGGCCACTGGCTGTTGTTGCAGCTGCTTTATCAGCTTTAAGCATTGGTTTTTTTAACGATAGGTAGGTAACATCTGTAAATCCCATGTTAAGCCTTGCATTTGTTTCCTGAATTCACTTGAAGTACAAGCAATTTTCACCTATTAACTATGTTATTTACTCCTGCTGAGCAAGGTTGTATATTTTCATTTTGGGTTCATGAGAAAAGGTTGTTAAGATGCAACACGTTGAGATTGCAAAACATAAAAAGCTGCTTATCAAGCAGTTCCGTCCCTAGGATGCTTGTCGCTAGTTCTCTGAATTTGTTACTCTTGGGCACTTTGGGTTATGGGTTGGAAAATTGATTCAATTGCTACTTCAGTTGCTTCTTACAAAACAGTAAAAGGATAGGACTATTATCTATATTTTGAATCTGTACTTGAGCATTTCATGAGGGTTCTCATAGAAATGATGTTAGGGACGTTTAACAGTTTGCATTCTATCTATCTCTTAGGATGTGACGGTGTCAAGACCTTTTTCTTTCATTTACTCTGATTGCTTGTTGGACTTGCCCTAGTGAGAGAGCATTTCAGCAATTGTTGAGGGTCAGAAATGGAAAGGAGTAGTTAATGGTGAAGAGAAAACTCACTCAACCAGGAATCTATGAGCAAGAATATAATTTTGCATTTTGGGGTCACAACTCACACGTACTACACTAATGGTTAACTCAACCAGGAATCTATGAGCAAGAATCTAATTTTGCATTTTGGGGTCACAACTCACATGTACTACACTAATGATTCCTGGATTAAGAATAAGTGTCTTCCGTATGCTACTGCATAACTTTAGAAGCAATTATGTGGCTTGGAGCTGGGAATAGAATATGTTTTGGTTGGGGACTATTGACCTGTTAAGAACATTTTCATTTGATTTTTAGATGATAAAAGGCTACGGATTTTGGCTTTTTTTTTGTAATTCGCGCTTGATAGTTTTGAATGTATATATTATTTTGTGATTCTATTTCTTTAGCATCTTTAGTAATGGTTACCACTGTGGCAGTTTTGCAGTTACTTTCAATGAGAAGGTAACAAGAACAGTGAGGAGGTTCTCTCCTCATTTGGCTGCGAAAATGAGGCCTCCGCACATGTGAGTTACTAATTTCCTAACATGCTTGTTTTTCCTTCTGATACAAACATGAACCGTAATTTTATGAAATTGTTGGTTTACAGGCCTGTTATTCGTGGCCGTCCATCAGCGAAAAAATCAACGTACATCTGCGGGCAACCTCGCACAATGTTTGTCTTCTTGTTCGCAACTGGTACGCTTTAAAATTTCCCAAACTCTCTTCCTTTCAATAAATCTGGTGGATGACTGGTAAGATGCGTTCCAATCACCCGATATCTGATAGCATACTCGTATTTTACATTTTGCAGCCAGTTTTGTTCTCTGGTTTGCCTCTGGCACTCTATTATATGTTGTCTGGGCGCTTGCTATTGGCCTTCTTGGTAAATCTCACTAATATCCATATCTTCCCATCAAGTTGTAAACATCGTCATACGAACTTGACAGTTCTATTTATGTATCTGTGTCTACCTGCAGTTACTGTTCTTCATGCCAGCCTCAGAACACCAAACCTCAAAGCGCGACTGAACACCTTCCGTGAAGAGTTTCGTGCTGTCTGGCGTAACTACAGTGAACTATGATTCGTGATAGTAACACTAAAAACACGCGTAAAATCTCAGTAATCTGATGACTGTGCTTTTGTACATTGTAAATGAAAAGTTTGAACATCTTAATTTAAAATATGAAGCGATCTTGCATATTTCCTTTCTTAATTCACAATTCAACAATGGATTAAAATTTTGCTGATATGCCAGTTCTTCAGTATCATGCGGTAGCTTTATCTATAATTAATATAGAGGATATTTTCTATTTTTATTTTGTTTTATCCAGTAAAATCTTAAAAATTGGAAAAGCTATTTTTAAACTAGTAAAGTTTGAATTTTTTAGTATTAATTGAAAGATTTTGATATAATGTTACGAATATCGAATTAAATTTAATATTGGATTAGGTTTTGGTACCGTACTATCGGATATTATTTTGAATAATTATTTAAATTTATAAAATAGTCTTTGAAATTTTTTTAAATTAAATAAATTTTGATTTAATAATTAAAATTTTATAAAATAAATACTAGTTTGTAAATAATAATTTTTAAATTATTTATTTTAAAAAATAAAATATTTTATTAATACTTTATTAATAAATATGATATAAAATATATAAAATATTTTTAAAATAATTTATTTTTAAGTTTTATTTAATTTATAATTATTATTAGTAATAAAAATATTTATTATTTTTTTAAAAAAAATTACAATAATTACAATAATTATAAAATTAAAATAAATAAAAGAATTAATTAAAAAACTTAAAAAAAAAAGAGGGGAAGGAGGGATAGAAGGTAGGAAAGGAAATTTTAAAATTTTGTGAAAATTTTCCCTTTTTAAAATTTTTGATATCGGCCGATATTTTAAATACCTGTAGATACAATCTGAAACCGACTAGTATCGATCGGTATTTAAACCTAGTATGATCAATCCTTTATTTCGTACCGATTCTAATCTGGTATGGTATGCACCAGCTGGTACAAATCGGTATTTGATACCTTTTATATTTTCCTAAGATATAAATTTGTTTAAATTTTTTAAATATTAAAACCCAATCCAAATAATGTTTGTTATATTGAGCTTTTAAGTTTTTTTCCATAATTTCATGGATTAAATTGATTTTCAGGTGTTTTCTACGTCAATTTGTAAGTTTGAAATGCAAATTTTGTATATTAATTTTGAATTTGGTTGAGTTTAAATTAATTAAGTAATTTATTAAAACATTATATATTATAAGTTATTGCTTATATTTGTTTATTATTAATTAATTTTGATTTAGTTTAATTTTAATTTTAAAAAATAATTTATTAATATTTAAGCTAGCCCCAACCGTATCGTTTCCATCATGTACACAGCTTACAAGGCGTGTAAAGTCTCGCTGGGTCAGTTCTCCATTGGCGCGTGGTCTACAAGCTACCGCGCTTTTACTTTAACCTCTAGGGGTCAACTACTTTGCTTCCCTTCCAATTCCCCCAACTCTTTTCCAATTCTCTAGAATTCCCTAATCGCGATTCAGTTTGGTCTCTCTATATTGATTTCAATTATTCTTCTATTCCTCTCTTTCTCTCCATCATGGACGAATCTTTCACTAACCTCCCTACTAGCCACTTGCTCGGTTCCGTACCTGTAAGCATTCTTCAGTGTTCTCGTGTTTTGCTTTCCTTTTATTGCCTTTTCCAGTTATGCGAGTTTTTTTTTTCATATTTTTTGTGTGGAAGTGGATTAATTAGTAGATTTGGTAATTTGGAGGAGTTAATTCTGGTGTTAATTTAGTGATTGGTATAGTGTTTTTTTCTTTTCCTGGACTTAATTTGATCATCCTTGTCTGATTCAATGGAAGTAAATGAGGTTTCTTCTTGAGTTAATCGACTGACTTTTATGGTTCACCATTTAATAGGCTGTTGTCACTGAAGGAGAAAACCCCAAGAACTATCAAGGTTCGAACTTTCAAACCTTACTTTAGGGTTTTTCATTTATTTTGTGTTAAGAGTTCAAAGTGTACTTAAAAATTTGTGTGCAATGTTATGTGGAAAATGTAGCACCCCAAGCAATCATACAAGCACTCCCTCCTCCAAGCACTGTTGGTGGAAGCAGCAGCCGTGGGTACCAATCTCTTTCTACTCCACCTGGTAACAATGCTCATGCCCGTGTTTATGCTTTATGCAACACTAGGCATATAAGCGATGCTTGTAAGCTTAATTTAATGTGGCATCTTGATGCAGCCATGGCATCTGATGATAGTTGGTCGATTATCTATTATTAGTGGGCTTATGCCCATATTTTTAATGCTTATCGCAACACTAGACACAAAAATGACGCTCGTAGGCTTTTTTAATGTAGCATCTGATGATTGTCGTTTGATTGTCTAGTAGTGGGCCTTCGAATTGTGAACTTGTGTGATCCTTCCTCATGTTTGGATGTCAACAGCAATGCAGTGATCTTTTGGTTGTTGTTGTTGCTTACATATTTGCTGCTGTATTTAATATAATGATGTCACTAACCTCTAATGGCCTCTCTTCCTATTCTTTCAGAAGGATTTGAGCAACAACCATCAAACCACTGGCACGGAGTTTTTAGTGTCTCATCATACACACAGTACTTCGATGTAGATTCAGATGTTGTCCTAAACAGATTGATGAGCTCTTTCTACCCTATTGGTGGAAATTTTTTCAACAAGATTGATGCAAACCCTGATTTGTGAGTTTGAAATCACTCTTCGCCCTCGCCTTCAAATCATTTTGCTTGCTTTTTTGTTTCTCCCGTCTCTCATTTCCTTTGCTTCTACCAATTTAGATAAAATATATTAGTTTGAGATATTCCTTTCCTAAGTATACTAACGCACTTCGATAACTATCTTGAAGTATCATTTCTGTATTGTTCCCATGCTTGTGTCTATCTTCCAGATGAAAAGATATTGATTGGTAGAACAAACCATGTGAAATAATGTGATTCAGCATCCTAAGAATTTAATATTCCTTGGAGAACTAGATGCATGGCATTGATTTCGTTTAACCAAGTATACAAAGTCCACAAGAGGGGCTTAATATTCACCAAATACCTAATGTGCTATTTTTGTTAAACTCTGAAATCCTAGATACGGGCTTGTATGGATCTCGACAACATTGGTATTTGTGCTTGCATCTTTTGGAAATTGTGCCACTTACCTCATACAGAAAAACACAGACAGCAGCGTTTCCTGGAGCTTTGACGTTGGATACATTAATGTGGCTGCATGTTCAATATATGGGTATGCAGTTGTGGTGCCGTTGGCGTTTTACTTCTTGCTTCAATACCTAGGATCAAAAGCCAACCTTATTCAGTTTTGGTGCTTGTGGGGATATTCTCTCTTCATCTTTATTCTGTGCTCTGTAAGTGTCCAATAGGTCTTCTGCTTTTATGATTTTTGAACTTCCTTGAAGGACCTTATCATCCGATGCTGGCCCTATGTTGTTTACAGTTTCTGTTGATCATCCCAGTTGAGATTATCCGGTGGATCATCATACTTGGTGCAGGAGTTGACTCAGCCTTTTTTGTCACGGCAAACCTCAAGTCTTATCTCGAGGGAAATGATCTTACAGTTGTGCTGGTTGCATCATTCTGTTTGCAACTGGCTCTGGCTATCTTTATCAAAGTATGGTTCTTTCCTTGAGCCCTTCCATGGCATTTCTCAGCAACACATAACATTAGTGGGCGAATATTTGGCTGGGAGATCTTTTCATCATTTTATTTCACAAAGAAAGATGACACATCAAAGAAAGAATGTCAAGTCAGTGTTCTGTTGTTATGCTGTGTATGGAGTTGGTTTGGCTGTAGTTAAAATTAGAAGTTTTCGAACAGAGAGGACTCTTTTTGCGGAAAAGTACGATTTTCCACTGTTATTAGACAATGAGGAAAGAGACTTACATTTTCAAGTTCTAATTTTGGTTCTTGGACCATTTTGTGTAAATAGCCAATGACTGAAGTAGCAAAGCTTACTTGGGTGATTTCGTTGTAACTTGTTTGCTGAGTGCCCAGTTGGCTTCTGTTTTAGATTGGTTTGATAGGATCAATCGTTCTGTGCTGTAACCTACATAGTAGGAATTGATTCTGAGCATTGTTTCTTGAAGTTGTGTGAAGATGAGTAGAGTTTTTGTCTTCGGTATGCTGACCCTTTTTTTCCTTTTATCCGTTGAAAGTTGTAAGAGACAGCCAACTCAAATATTTATGTTCTTTTTTTTTTCCAAAAAAAAGACAATTTTATATCTCATATTCATTAAGTTAAAATAGAACTTCAATTTGTACTTAGAAACGCAAAATCCAACAAAAGTATATGCCAATTATTTCAATTTGGCAAGTTATGTACTTAGCGGTGAGAAAACTACAGTAGGTACTGAATAAACCCAATTTTCCTATGGAGAATAGGAAACAAGGGCTGTGTTCAAGTAGCCGCCAGGGGTAATTTTATTTTCTCGCCATCCAAACACGTCTTGTACTCATTATTATAAATAAAGAAGAAAAAACAATTGGACGTGGCACGTTGTATTGGGCTTTCTCGCTAGATTTGCTTGACGCCAGCTCAGCTAGCTTCGTCTCCTTCACATCTTCTATAAGTCTGCGCCGTATCTTCTTCTTCTGTCTCTCTTTCTCTTTTCTGTGTAAGTTCTCACAACAGTGTGGCTGACTTTTGAACATGAAACACTCGGAGTCTGCTCGCGCCTTTGTCAAAGACGTGAAACGTCTTATCATCAAGGTCTCTCCTTTCTTCTTACCTTATTATGTTTTCATAGATATTGCCTGTCAACTTCTTCTTGTTTAGTTTTTCTAGATGGTAGACAATGGCATAAATTTGGAGTACTTTCTTGAATATGATATAATGCCAGTTCTATCTGTGAAGAATGAAAAATGAAAATTGCCTGTGCAGTCCTAGTTTAATTACCTTGAAGTCTTACGTATATGTACTTGGGAACTGCCAAAGTTTTGAGCTTTTTCAGGATTTCCTGTTTCCTTTACTTTTTCCATGTCCGTACCAGCGAGAAAGATAAGATTTGAGATATACCATTTTAAGTTTCTGAACAGTGTCTGTGTGATTTACTGATTTTGGGTACTGGATTAGGAAATGCCAAATTGGGATAGTGTTATTGTAGTTATTGGTGTGAGTATTTGTTGAAATTCTACTATTCTATTATGGCAGGTTGGGACTGCTGTTGTAACTAGAAATGATGGAAGATTGGCGGTTGGGAGATTAGGATCCCTTTGTGAGCAAGTAACGCTATCTGGTTTTGCTTATGCAACTCCATTATATGGTTTTTCTTGAAGCTTAAATTTTATCAACTTCAAATGCAGATCAAAGAATTAAACTCTCAAGGTTATGAAGTTATTGTGGTGACATCAGGTGCTGTTGGCATCGGTCGCCAGAAGCTCAAGTACAGGAGATTAGTCAACACCAGGTTCTTTCTTTTCTTCCGTGTTCTTGTTTAAATTTTTGTAGATCTTATCGTGGAGAAATAAACTTAGATAAAAGTTTGTATGAATTCAGGTTCTATGTGAAAAGATATTCCCTTTTCTTTTTAGTTTTATGGTAAAAAGTTGTTATCTATGGTTTGTATATTTTGTAGCTTTGCTGATCTCCAGAAACCACAAGTTGATCTTGATGGGAAAGCTTGTGCAGCTGTTGGTCAGAACAGTCTCATGGCTTTGTATGATACATTGTTCAGTCAGGTGCTCACCGGCTTGGCCATTATTATCTCTTTTTATTTCATAAATGATGTTTTTATAACCTGAACCTCTTTGTTGGTCCAGTTGGATGTGACATCAGCACAGCTTCTTGTGACTGATCATGATTTTAGAGATAAAGATTTTAGAAGGCAACTTAATGAGACTGTAAAATCGCTGTTATCTCTGAGGGTCATTCCAATATTCAATGAGAACGATGCAGTGAGTACCAGGAAGGATCCATATGAGGTCTGTAACTCATGTTTTCAATTGTGGGTTATCTTGACCCTCCTCCTTTATTTGCACACAACTACTACATTACATGTTATCCATGCCATTTCCATTACTATCTGTATTCGTTTCTATTAATTTTTTTTCAATTATGATGTCTCTTTGGAATTATAATATTTGTCTTGAATGCTTCTGCAGGATTCTTCTGGTATATTTTGGGATAATGATAGTTTAGCCGCCTTGCTGGCTTTGGAACTAAAAGCTGATCTTCTTGTTTTATTGAGTGATGTTGAGGGCCTTTACAGTGGGCCTCCTAGTGGTCCACATTCAAAGCTGATACGAACTTACATCAAAGAAGTTCATCAGACTGAGATCACTTTTGGAGACAAGTCTAGAGTGGGAAGAGGGGGGATGACAGCTAAGGTAAAAGCAGCGGTTAATGCAGCTGAAGCTGGTGTCCCTGTTGTTATAGCCAGGTATTTATTCATTCCATACATTATCCATGATAAAAACTTCTCCATTGTAAGTTTCTTCACTTTTTCTGTCCCATTCCCATATTTGATCTGCATTTGTTAAGAAATCATGGTACTTCTCTTTTGTTGCTTCCTTTTTTTTTTTTCCTCCTTTGCCAGCGGATTTGTTCCTGAAAACATCCTTAAAGTCCTGCAAGGAGAGGATGTTGGCACTCTCTTCCACAAAAATGCTCATTTGTGGGCCTCGGTTAAAGAATTTGATGCACGTGAGATGGCAGTAGCAGCAAGGGAAAGTTCCAGAAGGCTTCAGGTACTATAGAATGCGAACAGATTTTCAAGACTTTCTGCTTTTGGTGGCATTAGAGTATTTCGTTCCCTTGGGAATTGAGATATCCCTTGCTTTCATTGTATTTTGGCGGCAAAGTATCTTAGTAGTGTATTTTGCACCAGGCATTATCCTCTGAAGATAGGAAGAAAATATTGCTGGGAATAGCTGATGCCCTTGAAGCCAATGAAAATTTGATCAAGGCAGAAAATGAAGCTGATCTCGATGCTGCAGAGGCAGCTAGAATGGAAACAGCCTTGATAGCTCGGCTGGCTTTAAAGCCTGGGAAGGCAAGATATTTTGGACTATGCTAATATTTTATTTTTTGAACGTTTTCTGTTTTATAGAGGCATACTGGGTTGCTTGAACTTCTTTATATCCAAAATCATATTTTCTAGTTTGTTTTGGCTTTATCATCTTCCTCTTTTCCCCACTATCTGATCTTTTCCTTCAAATTTCTCTTTGATTAACTTCTGGATTTCTTGTCTTTGTAATTTTTGCAGATTAAAAATCTAGCAAACTCAGTTCGCGTGCTTGCAAATATGGAAGACCCCATTGGCCATGTTCTGAAAAAGACTGAGGTGAGGAAATGTGTTCGAAGTTCCCCTTGTGTTTGTGCATAATTTGTTGATTTTTGCCTTCACTTTTCATGTATCAAGGTTTGCAGTGTTGGTTTTAATTCTAACACTCAGCTGCCATAATGTGAGATGGAATTTGTTTTCCTATTGTTCTAGTCAGGTTAATTTATGATCTCAAAATTGTGTATTGATGACTTCTGTTGTTTATGATTACTTCTACGCTATCCAGCTTGCTGATGGACTCCTCTTGGAGAAGACATCATCTCCTTTAGGCGTTCTCCTGATAGTCTTCGAAGCTCGACCAGATGCTCTAGTACAGGTAGTTAAACAGAGTTCTTTTTTTTCTGTACACTGTGTGCTGTATGGTTTCATAACCTACCTTGATTGGTCTTCCATGTGAGGGTAGCATAAAGTGGAATTTGGGCATTAATATTGTGTATTGATACTTGCTTTGAGGGGAACCGTATGTGTTTTTTGTTTTCAATTATAGCTTCATATAAATCATATTTACCTGGCTTGAGCAGATTGCTTCTTTGGCAATTCGTAGCGGGAATGGACTTCTCTTGAAAGGAGGAAAGGAGGCTGCGAGGTCTAATACTATTCTGCATAAGGTGAGATATATTATTTCACAAAGTTCTTTTTTGAAATATTAACATAGCTTTTATCTCTTGCATCTCCAAATTTTGATGCAGATTTGAGTGAAGTTATTATACTTTGTGTTCTTAGGTCATCACAGAAGCCATCCCAGATACTGTTGGGAGAAGATTAATTGGACTAGTGACTTCAAGGGATGAAATTCCTGATTTACTTAAGGTGAAGTAAACCTTCCACTGATGGCTGACTTCCCGTATTTCTTTGCTTCAAGAGGACAATTATTACTCCAGATTCCAGAACTAAAGATTTCTTTCTGTACCAGCTTGATGACGTGATTGATTTAGTGATCCCGAGAGGCAGTAACAAGCTTGTTTCTCAAATTAAGGAATCAACTAAAATTCCTGTCCTGGGTCACGCTGGTGAGATAAGTCATTGCTGTATCCTTGTCATTTATACAATTACTAATTTTTTGTAACTTTTTTTCACCAATGCTGCATTTTCTGCTAAGCAGATGGTATTTGCCATGTATATGTTGACAAATCTGCCAATCTAGAAATGGCAAGGCGCATTGTCTTAGATGCAAAGATAGATTATCCGGCAGCCTGTAATGCAGTGGTATTGATTTGCCCTTATTTATTCATTCAGCTGTTATTTGTTTCTCATCTTTCCATTGTTTCCACATTTTGTGTGAGGTTTCAATCTTGACATTTCTAATGTCAATCATTTTCTACATTCAGGAAACACTTCTTGTGCACAATGATTTAGCGGGGACCGATGGGCTTAATGATCTTATAATTGATCTACGCACTAAAGGTAAGTATTCCTACATTTCATTTTGTTGTTACTCAACGGAATTTTCGCATTCATTTCTCAAATTATTGATGGTCTATGTTTGAGCACACTTAAGCAAACTCAAGCACAAATAAAAATTTGGCAAGCCTGATGATGGCAGATGACAAATCAACTTGTTTACTGATAATCATATTGGTTAATAATAAGATTTCACAGGACAAGCATGCTTTCAGTTCTTCAACTTAACGATGTTTCTTATTTCAGTTCTCTAACTATTGAACCTTCTAATTCAGTCCTTGAACTTTGCTAATCACTTTAAATTGGAACTTTCATTTACGTCTATTAAGCACTATCCTATGTGGTATCTAGACTGGACACACGTGTCACTTCTAAATGTATGTCCAATTTGGATTCACTGATACACGAATGATTTCCGTTAAGGACATTAGTAAAACTTCTAATTTAAAGTGATTAGCAAAATTCAAAAAATTAGTTAAAAAGTTTAATAGTTCGATGACTGAAATAAAAATTGCATTAAGTTGAAGATTAAAAATATGGTTATCCTTAAACTCTGCCATAATCTCATCAGGTGAGTTTGATGGTTGTTAAAACATTGTCATGCAATATTTACACAGAAATATCGTTTCAAATCTGGTTTACTTCTTTTGTTGCTGAGAGATCTACTTGATTGTAATATTGTGAAAATGAAAAGGCTTTATATCCTGTATGTTTTCAACTCTTTGTGTGTTCGATTTCCATTAATTTGAAATCTTTTAGGAAACTGAGTTTTCATTTGACTTGCCAGTTGATCAGGTGAAATATTTTGCTCTTGGTTTTGTTAGGAGTCCTAGTTTTGGCGTGAAACAATCGATTTTGCTTAATCATGTCTTGAACATCAATGTGATTGCTGACTGATTGAATACATAACCATTTCCTTGATTCTAGGTGTTACTTTATATGGTGGACCAAGGGCAAGTAAGAGGTTCAACATCCCACAGGCACATTCATTTCATCATGAGTACAATTCTATGGCTTGCACTGTAGAAATTGTTGACGATGTACGTGCTGCCATTCACCACATACACGAGTATGGAAGGTTTGTTGATCCTTTCCTTTTCCTCTAAAGTGATGCATCTATCATACAAACAAAAAAATATTTAGAGTGGTGTAGAAAATGTGCTTGAAGGTGTATAGTTTCTCTCTGTTTTTGAGCAGTGCCCATACTGATTGCATTATAACTGAAGATCAAGAAGTTGCAGACGTCTTCCTACGTCAAGTTGACAGGTACTTTCTCATGCTTAGCAGTCATCTTCTTGTCCTATTTTAAACCCTTGATCTTCCAGTTTTCTGAATTGCAGATTCAAAGTGTCTTCACTTGAACTCGTCAAATGAACCCGAATTTTTTTTACATAATCCTTTTTCATTTTTCTTTATCAGGGCCCGATCTCCTAGTTTTCTGAATTGCAGATTCAATGTATGTTCAATTGAACTCATCAAAGGAACCTGAGTTTTTGACATTATCCTTTTCCATTTTCTTATCAGTGCTGCTGTCTTTCACAATGCTAGCACAAGATTCTGTGACGGGGCCCGATTCGGACTAGGGGCTGAGGTAACTCATCAATCACTAACTTATCTTGAACATGAATAATTTCTAGTGGAATTCTCATATTCGGTTTATCTTTAAATGACTTGTATCTATAGGTTGGAATAAGTACCAGTAGGATTCATGCTCGTGGTCCGGTGGGAGTTGAGGGGCTGTTAACGACAAGATGGTAGGAGTTGTCCCCACTTGATTCCTACATTCTCTTTCATAAGAATGATTTCATAGTGTACTTAGATGCATGTGTATGTATGTACCTATTGCAAGCATTGGTTCCCAGATAGAATTTTGATCACTCAAGAATTGGTTGATCAGTCATCACTCACCAAAGCTTTTCTGTGCAGGATACTGAGAGGTAGAGGACAAGTTGTGGATGGTGATAAAGGGGTAGTTTACACTCACAAGGATATGCAATAGCTGTAGTTCCTGCAAATGAAGTTAGTCTGTACCCTTCAGTTCCTAAAAGTTAGTCTGTACCCTTTGGAATAGTTTCTTGGAGTTTGGTCACTCAGTTTAAGATGTAATAATACGTCATTATCGTGTTTTTATTATGTCGTCAATGAAATATTATTTCACATTAATTAAAAATTGGGTCGAAAGTTAAAACACTAAAGATTTAAAATTTAAAAGGTTTTATCGGTATTTAACTATCATCAAATCTAATAAAGATTAAATAAAATTTAAAATTTAAAATTTACTTGAAAGAGAATGTTCTTGAAAATTTAATTGAAAAAATTGTTAAACGAAAATTAATTTATTTATTTTAGTTTATAAAATTTATTAGTTTACTAAAATTGAATGATTAATTAATAAACGAGTTATTAAAGTAAATCAAACAAAAAAATTGAAAACCGAACTGAAAAGTGTAATGATTCAAGGTTTTATTATGGAACAAACTAGGTTTTTTAATCATTGATTTTTATATTTTAAGAGACTGTAATTTGTAGTTTTTTTAAATAAAAAATATTATATTTTATATTACGTATAATATTGACAATTATTGATATTTTATGACGTAACTTTTTAAAATTTTTCATTGAATATGCAAAATTTAACTTTCCGATTCTCTTCACTTTAATCTCTTTTTGTTAAAAATTGATATATTTATTAATTAATCGGTCAAATTTTGTAAATTAATAAATATATCAATTATTTTTATTTAACATTTTCTTTTTTAAATAAACTTGAAATATTTTAATTAACAAGAACAATATCTTTAAATCATATTTTAAATTTTAAATTTTATTTAATTTTCACAATCACGTTTCAAATTATTTTGTCTTTCTTATTTACTTATTAGATCTTGTTGATGTAACCCGTATTCATTAAGACGTTTTTCTTTTTGTTTTTATATCGTCATTTTTTGATTGTGTAATAAATAAATTACCGAGATTTTGTGTTACAGACATACCATTCTCAAAGTTAACTACAAGAGGTGAGGTGATGCTTTATTGCGAGATTTCAAACTAGGTGTGACGACGATGATTGCGATGTCATAAACCTCTAACCCTGTATTCACCCGAACGCAATTCTCTGGGATTGTGTCTATGTAGATGTTAAAGCTTATGACAAATACTAGTCCAAAGTTCAATGTCAGAATAAAAATTTATAAACAAAATTATCTCATATTGAATAAGAATATAATAATAAAACGAGTTATACATAAAAATATATCTTATAATCGTAGAAATTTACATAAAGTGGAAGGCATTCAATGTTTCTCAAACAACCATCAACAAAAGCACATTAAGAAATGGAGGCATTTGAGTCAACTCTGGAAAGCAATCACCACCACAACTCCTGCGTGAAAGTTGACATAGCCACATGATCCAGGGTCAATCAATACAGAGATACATCATCTTCAAGAATTCAAGCCATGTGTTATCACTAAGACCATGGCTTTTGGGATAAGAAAATAAGCTCGCTTCACATAATCCCTACATGATGTAGCAGTGTAGCTGGTTACCTGGAATGATTAATTATGAGAACCTAGATCAAACAATCTCCGGTACCATCACGTTGGTGCCTCAGGCCATAAAGTGTTTCCATGAATCAATTACCCATCCATGCAACCAACAAAGTGGTCTGAAATCGCTTGTCCGTAAGTCAGAACCCCAACTTGAGCAGTTATCTCATGACCAACCATCGTACTAAAAGTTAAGGTGGTTTGAGATTTGTTTGGTATCACTCAGCTGAAGAATCAGAACGAATTCTTTCGTACAATTGATAGATCAGTGTAGATTTAGACATCTGAGGTTCTCTCTCGAGGACTCCAATTACATCCTTAATAGAAATTGTACGTGCCACCCTGATTGGAGGCACCATAGCTTGGTTCCTTCCACGTTTCCTGAAAGCTCCTGCCAAACGACACATACGATGTTAAGAAACACCAAAGAAGGTAAAGAAAAAGAGAGAGAGATAGAGAGCAACACATAGGAAAGATCGCAAATTCAAACACTACTTCAGGTACTTACCAGATGCATTAGCAGAAGCTGAAGTAGTCCTCTTTTCAACATCTTGATTATCCTTCAGATTTCTTCCAGAAGTAGACTGAGGCTTCCGGTTGGAATCTTTTGCTGATTGGGAACCAGATACTGTGTCAGTACCTCCTTCACGTTTTTGTCTCGCTTGCTCAGCCATAAGTTGCCATTTTGATAGCATATCATCAACCCCAACAGCAGCTCGTGCAGCGACATTTGCAGCGGTTGCCCTCATTTTGTCATCCTCCTCCTTATTAGCCTGTATAGAAGACATACTACATAATTATAGTACACTTTTCCTTTTCCTTCAGAGAGAGATTATGTTCTGATGTTCAGAGTCATTAAATACCTTTACTGCTTTTGAACGACCTTCATCTTTCTCCTTATCACCTTCAGCTTTGTCATCACTCTCAGGCTGCATTTGAAGATATCAATTATCTGTAAGCTCACGTAGTAAATGTTTGATTCATCCTCGAAAGATACAACAGATTAACAAGCAAGGATATTATAGAAATGAAATGCATCTAAGACCACTCACATCGTTAGCTTTTCGGAGCTTCTCTGCTTCGGCCTGTCTTTTCTCCCATTCTTCCCTAGCCTTTCGATTCATTGCCATTATTTGTTGTTGAATATCTGACGTAATTATAGTCCTGTGTCTGGGCTTCTCAGCGTCCACCCTCTGCGAAGATCCAATTAAATCAGGTAAGTTTATATGGAGATTGGCAAACATACCCAGCATTACCTATATAAACTGATCGATCATTTAATTAGTGCAGAACTTTGTTACTCAGGAAGCAGTTATGGGGGGCTGGTAAGGTGTGAGTAAACGGAAACTAACCTGTTTTTACAGCCTGATAAGATCAGCAATCAATCCACGCATTCTTTCCTCCACACTCTGAAGAATCAATTCTGTAAGAATGATGTCAAAGAGTGATTGCATAAAGGCAAAAGAAGCTAACATCTCACCAAGGACAAGCACCGTTCCACGTCAGCACCGATATTCTTTAAGCCAAATTTGACCACTGCAACAAACAAGCAAACCAGACATACAACCATATAATTTTGTTAAACAACTCTAAGAAATGAAAAGATGGGCAGATATGATATAAAGGGGATGAGAAAGATATTAACTAATTTCGGCCAATTTTTTCTGCAGTGCAGTTTTATGCAAAATCAGCCTTTCCTCTTCTTCTTGAACAACCCTCCGTGATGCCTCCGAAGCCCGACTTTCCTCCTTGGGCCCAGTTAATAGTTGTTCTTCCTCTTCCTATACAAAACATCATTGTCAGTACTCTGGACCCATTATGACGTAGATTTTGTAGGCTTTCACACTAATGAAATATCATACCCGGAGATTAACTCCACTGACAGCAGTAACATCATTGAGTTGTTCAATGCTTTGATCCAAAAGGGCTCCTACTTTTTGCTTCTTACTGCATGGCATCACACCAAATGACGAAGGACAGTTGGTCTTGGAAAACCGAAAACGACAAACCATTTGAAGCATTTTCTAAAGGCGAAGCATCAAAAATACTCACCTCGGCATGGGTGGTGAAGAGACAGGACCTTCAAGTGGCTTCTTTTGTCCAACAGTAGGTTTTTTGGGAGGTGTTCTTATGTTCACTCCAGAAGATGACGCTACAGGTGTCATTCGGGAGCCTACCTGTAACATTTATAAGAAAGAGAGATTCAAGTAACAGATTGATACTTACATATTAGTAGATACTCAAACTTGACATCATTGTTGATATACAACCCAAAATTAGTTGCTACAAATTGTTATATAAGCCCCAATTGGCTATATATTTTTGCAAAACCTAGCCCAATTGGCTATGCAATTGATTATATTATCAGAATAACCAAAAGGAAATGCCTATTCGTAAGAAAAGTTTTTACATTGCTCTATACCAGACTCAAAAATTCAACAAATTTGGCAAAGACTTCCATTCTTAAACTTACTTAAACTTATTTTTTTTACCTTTTAAACTAATAGAAAGATTTGCATGCCTAAAGCAATGGCACTCCAAAATTACTCTTCAGATAACTAAATGCAGTAGAAAGCCCACCATAAAAATATTACCTGGACGTTTGGGTCCAACTGAGTTGTAATCGAAGGGGGAATTGTATTTGTCGGCATTGAAATAGGAGGTGCTCCAAAACCAATTTTAGAAGATTGAGGTAAAGAATCCTCCTTTATACTTGCTGAAATTGAACTACCCTGTTCAACATTTGTGTTGGCAGACATCCCTTGAGGGTTAGAAAACTGCGATTTATGTTGCTCAGTAGTCACATCAACAGGTTCCGGTTTCACATAATTTATCGATGAAAAAGAGGCTGAACTTTGTTCCTTGTTAGCTGATGCTTGCCAGGGAGCTGCAGTCTGCTGCAGTCCTGATTTGTTAGTATAACGTGAAACAGTATTGCCCTGCACTTTATTAGTATCATTAAGAGAAGTCTGCCTCTCAAACTTTGGTCCATTGATCATGCTCATTGCCTGGTTTGAGCCTCCTAATTGAGTTGTAACCACATTTTGATGATGCGACATTGGCCTCATTTGCTTATCATGAGGCTGTGGCTTAACAGATGAAGTAGAAGTATTGACATTTGTTCCAGAATAAGGCCGATAATTACCCCCACTACCCCCGTATATTGAAAAGGAGCTCTGTGGAAAATGCAGATGCTGTTGCTGCTGAATGTTATGCCCAGATGTGGATATTGAAGACCGATCTCTCTCCTGATTGACCGTGCCTGTGGTGGAGGTAGGAATCTGGCTTGTTTGCATTACATGAGAATCTGGCTGATGTTCCATCTCTCGAGCTTTCTGAGCATTGTTTTCTACTGCCAGATGGCTTGAATCAGTCTGCATTTGAACGGAAGAAGAAGGATTATGGGATGTATCTGGAGGATTAGCTCCTTTTTGATGAAGTACAAAAGAATGGGAATCAGTAAACTGGGTAGAAGAAGTAGAACTGGTAGGCATTCTCACCTCATGTTGACGTGCTAAGACTTGAGACTGTAACTGGGATTGGTTGGAAGCAACCTGCAGTGTGACGAGAGAACTGGTTTAGCTTAACAACAAGAGGAATCCCTCGTCATTCACTTACATACCTGTGTTTGCAATAGTTGAACTGCCGACCTAAGTACTTGATCCCCAACAATACTCCTCATAAGCCTGACAAATTGATCTTTAGGAATTTCATTTTTCTAACAAGAAAAGTGAAAGAGAAATCAGGTTGGCATATGTGTTACAGCCCAACACAAACAAAAAAACAGAACAATAACCAATCAGACATGTATTAGAGACTCACCCTCAGTTTAGTAAACAGAGTTGTAAGCTGCATCTCTCTGTCTTTATCAAGATGGGGTTTCAAGGCAGGTAACAGCAATCCAAATGGTATCTGCTTACTCTGAGGTTTTTGGTTGCCAGCCTGCTCCATGCCAGTGGTCTGTTGACTACCTGCTTTCTGCAGCTTAAGGAATTGAGAGTCAAAGTCTGAATTTTGCTGTTTTTCAGTCTCAGAAACTGTAACTGAACTTTTTTCGGACATTTGTATCCCAGCTGTTTGAGGAGTCTGAATTGGAATTTGCTGCTCCTTCGCTTGTTGAGGAGTATCATTCGGTTGCATCTGATGTAACAAATGAACATTAGGTTCCAGTGAGATGTCTTGCTGTTGTTGTTGACTTTCGGCTGCAGAAACATGCCGATTTAGCTCCACCATAGAAGAGGGCTGTTCTTGTTGCTGCTGCTGTTGTTGTACATTTTGCTGACTAGTACCAGAAATATTTTCTTCCTGTGTTGTAGTTTGCCAATTAGGATGCACCTGACCATAGCTTTGATTGCTTTCTTGAGAATAAACAACTGTATTTCATTTTAACAATCAACAAGTACCAAAACAAGTCTAAATGGAACATCAAAGTAACAACAATGACCAATAATATAAACCAATCTTATTGCCATCCTTCAATCATCCACCACAATTAACATTAAACCAATAAAAGAACCAAATTGATCAGGAAAAATGGATATGAAATCAATACCAGTGCCAGAATCAGACGGCTGAGAAGTGGACACATCCCCGCCTATATCACGATTGAGAGCAGCTTGGAACGCATCCACGTCAGCGCCGGAATGCATACTCTCGTCCTGTGAAACGTTGCAAGGAGGACCACAAACAATTTGAAGCATTCCAACAACTCAATTCAGCGAATCAAATATTACAACAAAAAGAACAGCTACGAAGGTCGAATACCCACCTCGTCTTCTTCGAGGATCTTCATTATTGAAGGGTCCATGACTGTACAAGCACAAGATCACCTCCGCTAAAGGCTCACTCGTAAGGACGTGCGAGCTCTCTTGTCTTGTTCCTTCGTGCTCTGACACAGGTTTGCTCTTGGCATAAACTGCAAAAGAACCACTATACTCGGTATTGTTAAAAGAGAGTGAGAGACGGTAAAGCTTATAGATGAAAAAAAAGCCATAGATGGGCCTAAGCTTGCTTTGCTTGTGGGTTGGGATTGGGAAAGGGCTTGGTCTCAACTTTCATAGTATGGATTTAGGTTAAGGTGACATTATTTTTTAATGGGCTCTTTTAACTTATTTTGTTAAAATAATTTTTATTATTTTAACAAAAAATAACAAATTTCGCTAACACACATAATCCAAGAAGACGAAATAATATGCAGTCTTATCCCTGACTAGCAGAGAGACTGTTTCTAAATGATTTGCATGAAAATTTTTATTATATTTATAATTTTTAAATTATTTTAAAATATCTATGGTATAAATTTTTTTTGAAACTAATTTTTATAATACTTTTTCCAAATTATTTTAAAAGAAATTACTGCTAAAATTAGGTAAAAATAATTATATAAATTTTATCATATATACAACAATAATTTGATAAACAACTAAAGATTTATTTTTATAATTTCCAAGTATTTTAGATAACTTAGAACTACATGTTAATTATTGAAATTTATGTTATTATTATAATTTTAAATAAAATAAATTTGAAAAAACAAATTATAAAATATATTTTTCAATCACTTAAACTAACAACATTTTTAAATAAATGAAATTGTAAAGGCCTTTTATGTTTAATCCCCTCTTACATGGATTACCGAAATTAACTTGTTATATATTGCAAATTACTTGCTTTGAATAAATCAATTTACAATTTAAAATATTTAGAGCCAACATACAAATAATGGTTTATTTTAAACTTTTTCTCACCTTTTATCTGAATTTCTTGGAAAGGACTTTGGACCTGCGTGGTGAAGATTAACATTGAAAAGGAGATTGATTTTCACTTGAAGAACTTGCACGAACTATGAGTTACTGTATTACAACCAAGTTACAATATAGGCTACAAAAGAAGAGTTACCCAGATTTGATGTTCTTTCAGTTCAGTTGCATCCTCCCCTATAACCCAGATAACTGTTAATATAAGAACCCGAAATCCTAACTGGCACCGGAACTGGACAAATTCCGGTCATTTCTGGTCCCTGAAATAAGAATGGCAAGATATGAAACAATCTTCTCTGGTTTCCTATCTGATAGGTAACAATGAATTGAAGCAATTTCTTCTTTCATCTGCAAAACAAATTCCATCTTGATACTATCTTCTCCAACACGAACCCAGGCTGTGTAAACAAACTTTTATAACGCCATGTTGTCCTGATATTTACAGTGATCTCAGGTAAATAACAACTCAGCTTCTAAATTCGATAATCTCAGGAACGTAGAAGACGTTTTTCACATGTTAAGATTCTATAACTAGCATGAGGGCCCTCAGACGTATCACGCACAGTTGCTTGCCAACCCATAGCTTTTGCTATCTCCAGAAGTTCATCCATTACATCGAGAGAATCACGGATATATACCCTGCCTCCAGGCCTGAGGATGCGATCCATCTCAAGCATGATGGTGGACATATTACATCTGATTTAAATAATTAAGCCAGTTAAGAGAACTTACGTATAGAAAATCAATTAACTAGAATCTCTAGCAGTTTGTATCTTCAGCAAATAGTGGGATACCTTTTCCTTTCAATAGAAAAGAGGCCAGCAGCATGCACCAAATCGTAGGTTCTTGGATATGTATCGAATGGCTCACACCTGAAAATATGAAGCAATATCTATTAAGGCCAAAGGGATTTCCAATTGATAAAAAGAACCTTCAATATCAAAATCCAAAATGTGAATTAGTCCTTAACAAGTTAATCAGGTCAAGGGATAGTACCAATCATGCATAACCCCTATCAGTCCTCGGTCATATATGACAGGCAAGGTGTTGGGCCCACTAACCGGAACCACGTTCATGACCCAGCAATCAAGGCCTAGATCAATCAATGAGGCAGCAAATCTACCAAAACCAAGAATAAAGAGGTAAAAGAATAGCCAAAATAAAGTCAATAGATAATTGAATAATTTAGCATCAAGTTCTATATATATATTACCCTCCAAAGCCAGCTTTCATGTCCAGCACATTTCTTAATTTAAACTTCTTCCAGTGCCAAGCACGGATATATCCGTTTATTGTTTCATACCAATACTTCGATTCTGCCTTGAATAGTTCTTTTCTTGCTATGTATGCATCAATATGTATACTCTGAAGCCTATCAGGAGGACTATGCAAACGAGCAGGCCATGTTGTAACATTAGCCCCATATCCATCCTCAGGAAGCCGAGTAATACAGGGTTTCAGATCTACATACCTAATAGCATGATACAAAAAGTCATAATGGATAATACCTCAAATCTCATGACATGAATTAATATGAAATTGGTATCTATATATTCTCCTCAACATGTATAATAAATGAGAGTCGACACCAAGTGGATCAAATCTGTAGCAAAAAACTGGCATCAGATCACCATATTATGTGAGAAAAAACATGTTTCACAAGGCCTTTGAGTTTCAAGAGGCCAGACTGTAGTGTTGGACCAACCGATGAATATTGAAAGGAAAGGAAAAAGGAGTTTATCAAATTGTGTTGGCAAGAGATCAAACAGTACTGCCACTTAATATCACATATTATCTGTGCACAAATATCTTATCAGTAAAGCATAGAAGGAACTTTATAAAATTTAGAAGATGATTCTTAAGATACCAAACATTGTCGGGGTCATCATCTCGATCACATAGTGGAGGTGTTGTTCCGGTGTCACGGCTTAAGTAGCAGCTATTATTCATGGGCTTTTTCCAAATTGCAATATATCCTTCCTTCTTTACAAGCTCCCAGCAAAGACGTCTTGTAAGCTTAAGCATCTCTGAAGGATGTGAAGGAACACTAACCAATGAGCCAAATCTAATTGCTAAAAAGATAAATGTAAAATCATTTTTAATTAGCCAATAAGCCCACTACTGCATATCTACATCTGATCTTTGATTTGGGGGTTTTATTAGAAGATATATTCATAATGTAAAGGTAACTAAGTATGAACTTATTAAGGACCCATAATCTAAACCACTATGGTTAATGTGTACTGCAACCTATAACATGGGATGAGAGAAGAAGAGAAGTCATGAAGATAATACTTGGAGAGACAATATATCCTGAAATGCAAAACTTTCCAAAACCTAACAAGCACTTGATTAATGAGAAACCGGTTAATACCTTCCCACTGTTCCAGTAAGATCTCTTCATGCTTATAAACTGGCTGTGCAGCCCATGCGAAGTATCCCCCTGCCCGGAGCATCCTATTGACCTCAAGGAGCAAGATTCCATCTTCATCATGATATTTGAAAGGAAAAGATAAAGTCCAAGGTGTCATATAAGACGAGTTCATAACATTAAAAATGAGTAAAACTCAAAAAGAACCAAGAGATAACCTAACAGGCATGCAAGTTTACAAAATTAGGAAAACCATGTCTTTTAAGTAATACCCAAAAAAAAAGATATGCACAGGGCTTAATTTCAAGATACAAAAGGAAAAAGAAAGATGATGCAAATCATTTAAATAGCAAAAGAAGCATAGAGCATGTAAAACTGTGATTACTATTGATAAATAGGCCTCATATTTTCACCATGTAACATAATGGTTCCTGGGTTCTCACATAATTAATCCTTTAGTTTTGCAGCCAAAAATTAAATTGAATAGACATACCATCGCGCATCCAGTTGATTCTGCATCTAGAACAATGAATCAATTCAAAGGCTTGACTCGGATATAATAACCGGTGAGTTGCAAATGCAGCCACCATTGCAGGTACACCACGCTCAAGAGCAAATTGAATCTGGTTCTCATGAACATCTTTCGGAGCAATTGACATGGTTAAGACATTCCGTGAAAGCAAATAGGCACCAAAACTTGCAACACCGCATCCAACATCCATAACAATACGAGTTTGACTACCAAATATAATATCTGGGACCATCTACATTGAGAAAAGGAACATCATATATCAGGTTGGTATATAAAGCCCAGAGACAAATCTAAATCAAGAAGTTAAGAACCTCGGCAATCTGATCCAAGTATTTATCTGCACCATGAATGAATTGTGTACCACCACCAGGAAACCTAAACTTGTTCTTCACTTTAGATATCCAGTTTTGACCCCCTTTATCCTCAACCAGACGGGAGTGAGGAACATTATTATACCATACCTGTATGAAATCATGAATCCTAATAAGAGTCTTGGACAGTAAGGTAAATGAATGTTTGTTCAGTAGATGAGAATAATCAGTTCACGAAGATTCGACAGAATAACCAGCAAATACTACATCCAACAATGGCCACCAAATTATCGGCAACCCAATAGCTAACGTCAAGGAGTTCCGAGTCAATATCACATTTTCACTTTCTGTCATCTACTTTTAATACTGTTATGACACAGGAATCAAACGAAGGCCAAATGAAAAGTTCAGTTAATTGAACTCCAATGAAACAGCCACTTCAACTCGTAAGAAGAAAATAATGGGCTTCAAAAGCAGCAGTACCTCATCGCGACTCCTAGGCCACGGAATCGGCGGCCGGTACCCTCTCGGCGGGGGAACCAAACAATTCAATCCACTTCCCTTCTCCGGACAATGCCTCTCAAATCTCTCTCCTCTCTTTGTAGATTTCAATTTCTTAATCGCCTCCACATTGTCCAAACAAGGAATGTACTCCCTCATTCCCTCTTTACAAAGCTCAAATCTTTTAATCCTAACCCTAGAACCCTCCCCCTCACTCTCAACCTCCGTCTCATTCCCCCAATTCTTCACTTCCTCCGGATCAAACTCCCCAACCTCGAAATCATCGCTCATTTTCCCCTCACTATCTATAATCCCAAACGTCCGATTCACCCGATCCGACTGCGGCTGCGGCGGAGGTGGAGGCTGCAAAACAAGATCGCTGACATTAAAATCCTTGTTGTAATTGCGCGAAACTCCGACGGACTCGCCCGGTGTAGAGAAAAACACAAGCTGCCGGTCACCTCCATTAGGCCAATGCTTGCCCAGGTAAAAGAAGGTTAAAGTGATGAAAACGAAAGCTGTGATCTTCAAGATCAGAGGGCTTTTGAAGAGATCCATGTGATCAGAGATGGTTTCATCTATGGGTTTACGAGCACTATAGATCTTCGATGTCGCGAGCACTCAACAGCTGCTGTTACGTTATCTGATGTAAGTGAAAGAGTGTGATACTGTGTTTTGTTAGTTACGTGTGTCGGTGTAGGCGGTTAATTTGATTTATTTGTATTTGGTACGGAACTTAGCAAGAGATGGCAAAATGAGTTTGACCCGACCCGGATAATTATACCATAAATAATATTATTTTATACAATTTAAATTAAACTTAAATTATTCCCCTCAAAAAAAAAATTAAACTTAAATTAATTAACTTCAAAAGAAATACAAAGTAAGTCTTAAGATCAACATAAGTCGAGTTAACGACAATTTTAACTTGACTTCATTTATTAATATTCCTAAACTTAATGTTAAATATCACATTAAAAAAATTTAATCAACTT
>JAOTIZ010036692.1:0-16171 GCA_027123425.1 Erythroxylum panamense | reverse complement strand
GGTTCACCTAACATGAAGGCATTGATTACAAAGATACCTTTGCTCCAGTTGCCAAATTAATCACTGTCCGCTGTTTATTAGTTGTTGTTGCAGTTTAACAATGGCCTTTACACCAAATGGATGTCCAGAATGCATTTCTTCATGGTGAGCTGGTTAAGGAAGTGTACATGGTGCCTCCTCCGAGTTATCGTCGCCAGGGGGAGAACGTAGTTTGTCAACTCAACAAGTCCTTTTATGGCCTCAAACAAGCATCTCGCAGTTGGTTCCAACGCTTCTCTTTTGCAGTTCAAGAAATTAGGTTTCAACAGTCAAAGGCTGATTACTTACTATTTACACAGGTTTGTGGAGATTCCATTACTGTAGTGCTACTTTATGTTGATGATATGGTTATAATAGGAAACAATGAGACAGCCATCGATGACCTCTAGAAGTTTCTCAATAGTTGTTTCAAGATTAAAGACCTTGGACCGCTTAAATACTTCCTCGACATCGATCGAAGTTGCACGTTCTAAGGCAGGAATTACAGTTCGTCAACGGAAGTATACATTGGACATATTGGAAGAAGCTAGGTTACTTAGAGCAAAACCAGCAACTGTCCCCATGGAGCCTAATTCAATACTAACTGAAATAGGGATTGAAGCCTTCAAAGATCCCACTCGATATCGCAGGCTAGTTGGGAAGCTGATCTACCTCACAATTAGCTGGCCTGAAATCACATACTCTATGAACACACTCAGTCAATTTATGCAGGAACCAAAGAAACATCACCTGAAAGCTGCTCATTGCCTTCTTCAATACCTAAAGACAGCTTCGGGGTAAGGATTATTATTCCCATCAAATAATCCACTTCAGTTGATTGAATACTGTGATGCTGACTGGGTGAGATGCCCAATTACACGGCAGTCTGTAACAAGCTATTGCATCTTCCTTGACAAGTCTCTTATGTCATGGAAGAGTAAAAGGCAAGAAACGATTTCAAGGTCATCAGTAGAAGTAGAGTATCGATCCATGACTGCAGCCACTTGCGAACTTTCTTAGCTAAGATATTTATTAAAGGATTTATATGTACCACATCCTGAGCCCGCAACGTTGTTTTGTGACAATCAAGCAACCTTACACATTGCTGCAAATCCGGTATACCATGAGCGAACGAAGCACATTGAAGTAGATTGTCATACTGTTCTTGAAAGAATCCAAAGAGGAGAGATCAAGACAGCCTATGTGCAGACTGGAAATCAGATAGCTGATATATTCACAAAGCCATTGCGATTACCAACATTTCATACACACCTCAGCAAGTTGAGTGTCATTGACATTCACACTCCAACTTGAGGGGGAGTGTTAAAGGAAAGGAAATCAGCGAAGGAAATCAGCATTTATTTGTAATTTAATAGTTCAATTACTTAGAATAGCTCTCCACTACATTTATATAATAGTAAACCTGTATAGCAAAAGTCATATACGAAATATACGAAATATTATAGTCCTTCATCAATTTGTTTAGTAACTGCGTGGTGTTGTGTGTGTGAAGTAAATTGATTTGTGAATTACCACCATGGGAGGAGTGCAGGTGAGTGCACGTGCTGAATAATGTGTGAGTAAGTGTTGGTACAATACACGTTTCTAACTAAGAAAGCTAAAGTGTTTTAGTTATTCTATGAGACATGGGCTGCAAATGTGGGTACATAGTTGAATAACGTTGGGTGTGATTGAAGCCACCGAAAAGTAGCTAAGATGTAGTGCGTCAGGAATTGCTACGGTGAAGTGGGTTACCCTACTGTTTTATTGAAGAGATCTTCATATGGGTTGTGAGATGTGTTCATGAGATCAACACCGTGGGCTTCATCAATTGTCCATACTTCCATATGATCAAATTGAAGAATTATTTTTAAGAAGCTGAAATCATAGGGAAGTCTTTTTCTTATCTTAAGTATATTTCATTCAATTATTAATTGATTAAATACTTGAGTTATTTCTCATTAATTGTTTTTTGAGTAAAAGTAGTTAGAAAAATCATTTGATGAAGTTAACACGAGTCGGTCGTGTTATCGGGTGTGAAATTCTTTCACGAAAAGTGAGGTTGAGAGATAGTGTCAAGGGTTGAGTGGTGTGGGCTCAGTAAAGTCTTGAGTAAATTTATTATATTTCGGTGAAAGTTACTAAGTTGGGTAAGGGCCCGCAAACGTAGGCAAGTTGTGCTGAACTGCGTTACCAAATGTTTATTATTTCAATATATTAAACCAAGTGAGGTTCCAATCAATGTCCTGATGATAACAAAATATAAGTCTTACTAATAGGTTTATTATTTCAATGAGAAAGAATATAAGAAAAAGATGTAGTTATAAATTCAAGAAGATAGTTTGTAAAATTGATTAAAAAAGATGAAATTTTTATCTTATAAAAGTAAAGACCAAGTCAAAAATTACAAGAAAGACAAGGAACATCAAGGTCATTCTTTAGTTTGTAATCTTATTTAGTCACTTTGATAAACTAAAAGGCTCATTATGTATAAAAATTTCATATCACTTTATTGCATGGGTATTTTCATTTTTTAAAAGTCATTGAAGCTTTTAATTTTAATAGAAAAGCCTTTTGATCTTTCAAACATTCTTTAGAAAATATTTTGGAAAGTGACTAAATTATAGGTGAATTAAACAAATTGAATTTGAGCATTTGAAGGTGTTGAAGCAATGCTTTTTGGGTAATTGGTCGATGGGTTAGTGGCTGACCAATATAGGTTATAGTTATCGAAATTGATATACTAATAGTTTGAAGTAACGTTAGTTGATATATTGGTTAATTAATATGCCTAGTGGTGTACAAATGTCTCAACAACTAGTGAATCTGACTAGTACAACTAATGATTGTATCTGTTATTTTTTTACTTCAATAACTAGTTTTTAGCTCCAATATCATGTAAGGTTCTTGAGATCCTATAAATACATATTTTCTTATTTATTCTTCTATCAAGAAAAATTCGAATGTCTTTTACATACATTTCTAAATATTTTTTAGTTATTTAGGCATCATTATCTCATATTTGTATAAGTGATCCTCTTTGGAATATTCAAAGTGATGAAGTGAGATATTTTGATTTGTAAGCTTCCATTAGGATTCTTGTTTATTGCATTTGTGACATTCTAAATGGAATTGAAGTTCTTATTCACTTCGAAAGAAGATTGTAAAAGGGTTCTTCTATGTCGAGAAAAGATTATACAAATATTGTTCTTTGTATTGAAAGAAGAATTATATTAGAATTCTAATAAGAGTCTTAGGAATGAATGTAAACAAGACTTGTTTATTGAATCACTATAAATTGGTTTGGATTCTTTATTCCCTATCTACTTTAAAGTATTATTCAATCATTTGATTGATTTATATTACGAAATTCCATTATTCTTTTATATATTGATTATTATTAAATTAAGTTCATTGATTAGAAAATATTTTTAATTTCATAAACACCCAATTCAACCCTTCCTCTCTTAAGTGTCATTAGGGACTAATAAGTAGTACCAGGGTGGGTTTACTAGGTTAGCATTTCTAACAAATTGTATAGTAAAAATCATAATGTCATAGTTGGGAGCATCATTATCATTCTTGAACCAAGAGGGACAAAATATTAATTGAGGCCCTTTTTATGATAGAAATGACTATCTATATTGTAAAATCATGATGATATATTTTGTAATAGTTGAAAGAATTAACCAATGAAAAATAGTTTCAAATGGTCCCTTTATACCTACACAAAATTATAAATAATAAGTCCCAAATTAAAAGAAGAATGAGAACTTCAACATAAGAGAATAATTTTCTTAAATAATAGGGTTGTACATATCTTATTTTCTACATTAGGAAGAAATTAATTTAATAGGATCTTTATGTGTGAAATGACCTATGAATTTGGGCATATTGTGGAAATTACACATAAAGGAACAAATTAAAGAGCAAAATGAACTTGCTATCCCATCAATACAAATTGTTTCAAATAAAGCATGATGAAAGCATATATAGTATTTACACTAGATTTAATGATATTATTAATGCTTTAAAAGGTCTTAGAAATATCTATACTAATGTTAAAATAGTAAGAAAGTTGATTATATCACTTTTGAAGACATAGGAAGCTAAAGTGATGGCCATACAAGAAGTCAAGGATCTAACGATAATACTATTAGAGGAACTTATTGGATCTATTCTTATATATGAAATAAGGCTTTAAAAGACATAAGAAGATATAATGCTTCTTAAAAAAAGGACTTGGTATTTAAAGTCTTAAGGGAAGAATCAAGTGAAGAAGATAAATTTATTAATGGATGTGATGATGAAGACCTCACCTTTATCACTAGGAAATTCAAAAAAATTAAAGAAAAAGAATTTCTCGAAACCAAAGAACCTCATCGAAGATAATGATGATTCAGGATGTAAATCCTATAACATTATTTGTCTTGAATGTAGAAAACCTGACCATAGAAAGCCATAATGTTCTCTATTAAAAATAATGACAAGTGAAAAAGAAATTATAAGGAGAATAAAGACAAAACAATAACAAAGGACTTAAAGCCTCAATTTGGGATAACAAAATAGAATATGAAAATAAACATTCTAAGAAGAGATAGCTCTCATGTGCTTTACATTATGAATGATAATTAGGTAACAACTAACTTTAATTTGTGTGATTGTGATAGTGATTTAATATATGATGAACTATTCAAAAGTTTAGAAATCACGAGAAAGCAAAAGAAGAAACCTTTCAAACTTGAAGAAGTTCAAAAAAAGTTAGATGCATATATGAATGAGAATTAAAAGATGAAAAGTAAATTGCATAATATTAAAGCATATAAAAATGTGGTACATTGATGACAATCATGCATTAGACACACTAAAGCATAAAAATAAGACATTGTTAAATGAGATTAATGTTCTTAAGGATTCATTATATGAATTCACTATAGGGAGTGAAAACTAGAAAATATTCTGGTAGCTTAAAAGAATTCCAATCGTAGGTACGAAATGCGATGCAACTATAAAAGTGAAACCAATTCTAAAACCACATTTGTAAAGAAAAAATATTTGTATAGCAAAGGGCTATTGCTAATGTGATAAATGAGTATTGAGTCTCCATATTTAAGCTTCTCTCAAATATGATATTTCAAACAATTGTTTTTATCCTTTAAACGTTCAATAGCAGTCTTCTTTAAGCAAGTTTATCAATCTTAGTCAAATACTTTTTTATGCTTTAATCACGTTAACTTGAAGTGTGGCACTTTATATTTTGCGTTTTTTGTTAAAAATTTCTTTTTGATGATTTCAAAAAGGGGAAGAAATAAGTATTTTACGATTATTAAAAAGGGAGAGATTGATAAACCAAAGGAGGTTCTAATCGATGTTTTGATAATATAATTCGTGCAAGTTAAGAAGAAAAGAAAAACAAAGAAATATTAAGGTCATCCTTTAGTTTGTAATAGTTTTAACCTCATTTAGTCACTTTGATGTTCTAAACGACTCTCTATGCACAAACATTTCATATGACTTCACTGTATAAGTCTTTTCATTTATTGAGAGGCGTTGATATATTTTTTTAAAGAAAAGCTATTGATTTCAAACACACTTTAAAAAAATATTTTGGCAAGTGTTTAAATCGTAAGTTTATTAAACAAATTGAGTTTAATTATTTGGAGATGTTAAAATTATGTTTTTAGGGTGACTATTCAACCTATATGAGTTAGTGGTCAACCAATACAAGTTATAATTATCAAAATTGATGTAATGAGATTTTTAGTAACATTGTTTGATATAATAATCGATCACTGTACCATATTGATCAACCAATGTCCCCTATTTGGTTGACCAATATGCCTAATGGTCTACTGTCTCAATGATTAGTGAATCCACATATTCAATAGATACTAATCGAAACTAGTACTCTATAACTAACTATTATAATAGCTAATTTTTTGGTCCAATAACTAGTAGGAGTTTCAAGGTCTTATAAACATATGTTTTCTTATTGGTTATTATACCAAGAAGCATTCGAGTGTCTTTTATATACATTTTAAGTGTTTTTCAATTAGTTGAGTATCATTCTCTCATATTTGTAGGAGTGATCAACTTTGGAGTTATCAAAGCGATGAAGTAACTAAGGAAGATATTTTAAGTTGTAAGGTCTTATTAGGAGTTCTTGTTTATTAAATTTGGGATGTTCTAAATAACATTAAAGTTCCTCTTCACCTTTAAAAGAAAATTATAAAAGGGTTCCTCTTTTCTAAGAAAATATTGTACAAAAGTTGTTTTTCTCTTTAAAAGAAGAATTATAGTAAAATTCTAAGAAGAGTTTTAGGGGTAGATGTAGGTAATGATTGTTTGTCGAATCATTATAATTTAGTTTGCTTTCTCTCTTCCATATCCTCTTTTTTAAAAAAAATCGTTTCAATTGTTTGATTTATATTAATCAATCTTTTTATTTATATATATATATTGATTGTAGTTAAATTTAGTTAGTTTAAAATTTTGTTGAATTTTGTAAATCTATAGGTCATCCACCTCTTAGGTGTCATTAAGAACTAATATAATAACTTAAATACTCATTAATCAATCTTATAAAAAGTACTTGGAATATTAGATAGATCAAAGAGTATCATAGTCTGCTCGTGTAGACCATCATAAGATATATGTTTAACTGTTTAAGCTCGCACTTGGTTTTAGATAGTGTGTGATATAATACATATTTTTAAAAAAATATTATTAATTATGACTTTAGATTAATTAACGATTTGTTAAAATTTTGGATAACATTAACATTGTTAATCATATAATTAATAGCAAATTAAATTTACAGCAAATTGAAAAATTATACATTTAAGTGATATTGTTAATAGTTTTAGTTAATGATATAAAATTAGATAAAATTTCAAAATTTAAATGTCATCCAACTTGAAATAAATTATAATTTGAATTTGGTATTAATGTTGAGTGGACTTACCGTTAACTTTGACTAGAAGGTCAATCAATATAATCACTGGTCGTAGAGATTGACGCTGATTTTCCCGTAACATACGGAAGAAAAAGCAGATCTAGAAATGAAAACTACAAGCCACGTGGATGCACCGTCGTTTAAGGAAACAGATTAAAAGCGAGAGAATAAATGGGAGATGACCCGGATCCGAAAAGCTTGAATCGGAGACCTCATGAGATCTCACCCTACTCACTCGAGACTTTGAGACCAGCACGCAATACCACGACGAGACCTTTTCCCAACTCCCGTGAAATACATTCCACTCGCTACCGATTTCGCGTGCTCAACACATCCCAGTCAGAACCCTGTTGCAATCCATTTCTCTAATTCTCTCTCCAACTGGAGCAAAAGCGTGTACCACACGCAGGCAATAGAATCATTCCCTATTGTCCGGTAAGTGTTGAGTTTTTTTATAAATATCCGCCGACACGACACACAGCAAAATCACCTGTCGTCTCTCTGGACTCGTTCAAAATGCTCGAGAGGTTCCAGCTCATGCGAGAATAACGAAGGCGTTGATCGTACTCTATTCTATATGATATGAGGGTGCTGTTTTCCAAATATAAAAATTAAAGAAGCAAAAGCAAGCAAACAAACAAAACAAGTCGGTGCATTCTCTCTCCCTATATGTATGTACGTGAATTGTGCCAGTTCATTTCCTTTTTTAATCGAGCGGGTCGTTTCCACCAACAGTTGACACGTACAGGCTTCCCTTTCCGTTTTAGATCTCTCAACGACAATTGGAATGAGTTTATGATTTCAGCGTTTGGATTCAGAGGTTGATTTGATTCCCTCAGCCAAATGGACGGCGCTGATGGTACGGTGAGGCTTGGTGCTTTGAACTTGAGGCCCGATCGAGGCGGCTTGGATTCCGGTCCTGACGTTTCGGTTTCGTCTCCGGTTACGAGGCAGAAGGCTGCCGCCGCCAAGCAGTTCATTGAGAATCACTATAAGCACTACTTGCAAGGACTTCAGGATCGGTTAGAGAGGTAAAGATGACTGACTCAACTTTCTTGTTTAAAGTTTAACAGATCCTATTATGAGTTTATTTATAAGCTTCTTGCTCTTATGCTCTGTTTCAGACGTCGAACGCTTCAGAGGAGAGCACAAGAGGCTCGAATATCGAATGAGGAACAAGAAGAGATGCTCCGGAATTTGGAGCGGAAAGAAACAGAGTATATGAGGTCGCAGAGGCGTAAAGTTGGAATTGATGACTTCGAGCAGTTAACTGTGATTGGTAAAGGTGCATTTAGTGAGGTAAATATGGAAACTTCACGACTTTTCTCAACCACTTTCATCGTTCTTTTAAACGTTTCCTTTTTTATTTTGGTGAAATGCTTCGATGTACATGTGCTTTTATGTGTTGTTCAATCTTGTGTATCTTCTGCTTTTAGACCCTGAAGATTTTAGAGTTCTTTACCTAAGCTTGAAAGAAACCATATTAACTGCAAAGGACAAGTTATATGTATCCTATTCACCAACTGCAGGTCAGATTATGCCGAGCTAAAAGCACCGGAGAAATTTTTGCCATGAAGAAACTGAAGAAGTCTGAGATGCTTAGCCGAGGACAGGTGAGCCCAGATTGGTGTTCATAGTTATTCCGTCGTTGCCTCGAAGTAAGTAGAGCATTAAGTGCCTGACACCGGGGAGAGAGAGTTTTAACGGAACTCCTATCATCGAAGTATCTTAACCTGAGGGCAGAGGAATACCTCAAGTTTAAAACATTCTGATATAATTTAAATCCCTGTACGCTTCTTCATCTGAAGATGTTTCTAATGACACATTCGATCGATGAAATGGTCTCGATACCTGAAAGAACAGGATCACTATTATTATCGTTTTCTAATTTTCTAGCTATGGACATTGGAGACGTGTAGGTAAAATTTAACCTCAATCCAATTGCGTAAGAATATAGTTGCTAGTCAAGGATTTTACTGTCTGAATTCTTAAACAAAATCGCATACATTCTCGGCACATCATGATTGTTATTAATATGTTTCTTTTCTTCGTCAGGTTGAGCATGTACGATCTGAAAGAAACTTACTTGCAGAAGTCGATAGTCGGTGCATTGTAAAACTTCACTATTCTTTTCAAGATTCTGACTTCTTGTACCTTATCATGGAGTATCTACATGGTGGAGACATAATGACATTACTCATGAGGGAAGATATTCTGCCTGAAGATGTTGCACGTTTTTACATAGCAGAAAGCATCCTAGCTATCTATTCAATCCACCAACACAACTATATTCACAGGTAGGACAACCGTGTCTCGTACAGCTTAGTTTCTCAATTTCTATGTTTCTCCTAGTAAGTATGTGTGTATGTTCGTTGTGAATTTGAGAAAAGAAATAGTTTCGTGGTTAGAATATGAGGTGACAGTAATACGTAACGAGTTTTTAGTTACATATCTTGGATCGAACGTAAAAGAGTAAGAAACTAAGAAATGCGGAAAATACCTTATTTCAGTCTCCATAACTTTAAACGAGCTTTCTGAAGTCGAAATAAGCACAAATCCACCGTCGCCTTCACGAGAACTGCTCTCCAAGATGTAGATAAGGTCTTTCTATAGTTTTTTCAAAACGTAAGCTCTTTTAACGAGTCAGAGAATCCTTATTCTTACCATTGGTATGAGCAACTATAAGAGACCTTAACCTTTATATATAGCTTTCATATCGGGCTTCTCCATCACAGGCTCGATATATGTCTGGTCTACACTGATCAGGATTCATTTTCTACACAGACTTTGACCCATTGATTTAGATCATTTATTGTGTCACTTTATTATCTTAATTTATCTTGATCAAATTACGTAACTTAACCGATAAGTTATTAAAAAACTGAAAAATGTAATTAATAATTGTCTAACTTTATGAGAAAAGACAAAATTGTCCAACATTCTCTCCATTAGACAAGCATTAATTGCAGTTTTGACTTTCGTTTTAAAACAATTTAAAAAGTCGATTAAGCCACGCTGTTGAATTAGTCTATTAGGTTTTAAAAACAAAACATTTGATCCAAATATAAATAAATACCTTCATTTTATCCTGCAAGGCTTTCGATACCGAAAAATATCAAATATATGCATCATGTGTGACACAAATTTAATACAATCACGTATACCTAATACCTCACTAACATAAATGGGAAAATGAAGTGTAGCAAACTAAGATTATATTTAAATTATATCATCTTAGTTTGTAGGTCTCGATTTTTTCAACTTTATGCTAAATCACATATGCTAAACTGCATTAAAGAAATCATGTTTTCTCCCACTGAATGCTAAATAGCATTAGAGAAAACTTGTTTCCTCTCACCAAATGCTAAACTGCATTAGAGAAAACCTTTATGTTCTCCAACTGGATGCTAATTTGCATTAGAGAACCTTTATGAGATTAAAAACTTATATCCCCTATGTCATGTCAAACTTCATGGATATCCATATAAAACTGTATGCGTTTAAATGACATAAACACAAGTTCAATCTGTATATATGCCTAATGACCTTTAAATGCTTAAGATCTACACAAATCTTAAGACTTTTAAATGTATTATGATAATATACGATAACACGTATTATCAATGATAAACGATGATCATCTTTATTGATGAACCATCACACTATCACAATACATCAAATGTATAAATGTACATGAAGCAAACATAACGATTCCCTAATTAACAATGTCTAAGGACGTTAAAACACCCATACTTTATACTTGATAATCATCTTTATTGACGAACCATCATACTATCATAATACATCAAATGTATAAATGTATATGAAGCAAACGTAACGATTCACTAACTAATAGTGTCTAAGGACATTAAAACACCCATAATGTATACTTGTGTGACAAATACAAGTGGGTAAAGTCCTTTAGTTAAAGGATTGACTATAATTTTCTCAGTTCTTAAGTGCTCCAAACCTTAATGTCACCTTTTTGTATCAACACTTTTATGGCCAATCTGCAAACTTAAAACTATAACCTTAAGTGAACTTTTGATCATTCGGACACAACTAAATATAAATCTGAATTCCCTACGAGGTTTAGTCTATTGGCTGTGCTATATGTCAACATATAATCCTTAGTTCCTTTAAGTATCTCAACACTCGCTAGACTGCATTCTAATGGTCTACACCTAGATTAACCAGATATTGACCAAATAGTCAAAAAGTAAATGCAATGTCCCGCCTAGTATATAGCTAAGCATGCATCAGGCTATCAACAATACTAGTATATAGAACATTCCTCATAACCTCTTTCTTTACTTTATTCTTTGGATACTGTGGCAAAGATTGTCTCTCACTTTGAGAGATAGATGCTACAACATGTTTACAGTTAACCTTATTAAACCTTTGTAACATATACTCAATGTATGCACTCTATGAGAGGCCTGATAAGTGTTAAGATCTGTCCAGGTGAATCTAAATACTTAGGACAAAATATGCTACGCCAAGGTCCTTTATGTCAAAGTTCTTGACCAAAAGTTACATAACTTTATACAACATGGTCAAGTAATTTGATGTTAGCAATATATCATCTACATGCAACAATATGGAGATAATTTTGCTCCCTTGATCTCATAGTATAAACATCTTTTAACTTTATTTTCCATGAAGTCGAAAGAGGTTTGAAGTAAACCATATATTGATTTGGGAGGTTTGAAGTAAACCATATATTGATTTGGATAACACACAAACCATGTCAGTTCCATCTAGATTCTGAAACCCTCTAGGTTGTATCATATAGACCTCTTCATAAAGATCTTTACTCAAGAAAGCAATTTTGACAATCATTTGATGTAACTCTATATCATCATGAGCTACAATTACCTTAATAACTCAAAATGTATCCTACAAGGACACGAGAGCAATGATAACATTAAAGTTAACCTTTCTCCCTAAATGAACCGTTAAGCAACTAAGTGAGCCCATAAACTGCTGAACTTTATCTCAAAATCCTTTAAGTCTAATCTTCATTTACAATTGATGAGTTTGCAGTTTCGTTGCAAATCAATTAGCTCTCAAACCTTACAATACTTTATGAATTGTATCTCGTCATTTATTACATCCCACCACACATCCATATTGGGTTTAGAAACAGTTTCTATAAAATTAACTGGATTCAAAACATGTCTAATATCATAGTCTTGTTAACCTAATAGACTATGTTATAAGATAGGATAACATGTTGTCTCACTCTAGTGAATTTACTTAACTGCATTAGATCTTGTGCCCCTAGGAACCTCTGTGTGTACAGGTATAGATTCCTATTTCTATATAGGCATGGTACAGAGACCTAGATCTATTTGATCTAACTATATGAGTAGCGGGTATATGATAACTGTAGTATTTGCCCTGCTATCATCTAAAGGGTCAAAGGATCCTCCATCATCATAGACATTGTACTCTAAAAACTTAGTTATTTGTGATTTCACTATTCTAGTCCCCCTTCTATATAGTAAAAGTTGTAGCCTTAAAATGATCAAGATATCTTACTAAATACCAACAAGCAGAACGAGCATGCAATCTGTTTTTATAAGGATTATACTATCTCAGTAGGATAACCCTATATATGAATATGTGCAATGCTAAGTTTTCAAAATTCTAGACAATCAGGTAAAACAACCATGTTCTGCATTGACTTCTTCAAATCTTTTAGGGTGCAGTTATGCCTTTCGACAACACACCATTTTGCTCAAAACTACTCGGCATAGTGAATTAAGTCACTATTTCAATTGATTCCAAATATTAGGCAAACGAAACTTTTAAAGTCTTGAAATATCATGTTTGCTATGATATTCTCCTTCACGGTCAAATCTGACTATCTTGGTGAATTTTCTCAATTGATTTTCAACCTTCAGTCTTTAAGCAAGAACACTTAACTATAATGTGAATAATCATTAACAAATGTCAGATTATATTTAGAATTGCACAATGCAACTGTATAAGGTCTATCGATATCTTTATGTATCAGACTCAACAAATTAAAAGCATGACTTGCAACAGTCAACACATGTTCCCAGATCATCATAATCTAAAATTGAAAAATGCTTTCCTTGATCAATCTCTCAATCCTAGCTTTGAAAATGTGGCTTAAACTTTTATGTCACACCATGTATAACTTCTCATTGGTCAAGGTTCTTCATTTCATAACTTGTTTAGCAAGATACGAAGAAGCATATATCTAATTTGAGATAAGACACATTCTATACAATCCATATGACAAGAAAGTTATACCATTATGTTTTGCATTAAACAACAACTATATAATGGAAGCATTAAATACAAAACATTAACCCTCTTTGTCCAAAATTGATTAAAAGATTACATATAAAATGTGTTGTGTAAAACCCAATTGTTACAACAAGGTTCAATACATACAATCCCCACAGATATTACTTATACTTCTTCACTGCTGTGAACCATCAGTTTCTCCTTCCTTTTATTTGGCTTTATCCTGGATATGAACTCTTGTATCTTGGAAGCACCTTGACCAGATGCTCCACTATATAGCCACTAAATACTTAATGCGACTATCGTAAATTAGATTCATAAATTGATAAGCCAAGGAGTTACCTGATGGTCTTAGTCTTTCCTTTTAGACCTTATACTGCTAGCTTTTTTATGTCATGCGGACCTTTACTAACACTGGATTGATCAGCATCAGCATGTGTATCAGATTTGAACTTTCTACCTTTGAACTTAATGAGCTTCATCTTTGGCTTCCCTTTAGTTGTTTCGAGGGCAGTAGGAGTAGCAAACTTGAGTTTCTCCTTCTCAGCAATATTACTAAACTCTGGAGGGAGTGTGTTCAGAGTCTTGTGAATAATGAAGACATCAGGAAGAGGAATGTTTAACTTCTTCAGTCTATTGTGAAGATGAATCATTCTTGATATGTACTCTATTACCCCCTTCTCCTATATATCTTATGGTGAATAATTCTTTTATCAAGACACTTGTCTCAACATTAGGTGGGACTGTGTACCTCTGGGAGATATTACCAATAAACTCCTTCGCTATGCCTGTATTTGGAAGCCCACTAAGCAGATGGTTAGGTATGGATCTCTTAATGGTCATAAGACATAATCTGTTAGATTGATCTCAGGCTTCATAGGCTACTTTATGAGCTCTTGAGCTCATGGATGTAGGTGGAGATGGCCTATTTATCCGTATGGCCATATCAACCTGAGCTATCTCCATAGCATTCAATACATCCTCCATCCACTTCTTTGTTTTCAAATCGGTTAGGATTTTAATGATGACACTGATTTTGTTAACCAAAAAGATGACTTGAAAAATGATAATGTTTAAATCAGTATAAATATAGGATAACACCGATATTCAAAGCCATTAAATAATATCTTTACTGAAAATCCGATTACACATATTATGAAACACCTATGGGTTGAATACATAATATATGCAATTAAACCTCCACATAAAAGCGATTAAAGTACAAACCATCAACTCTCATGATACAACCACCCGTGGTCGAATAGATCATTCAAGCAACGACTTTCCTATATCCAAATCCTTTATGCACATCTTAAAATCTCATGTAAGGCTAACACCTGTAGATATCCAAATATGAGACCAGAGGCATCCCCTAACATATAAGCAGAACAATTCAAAATATTGACTTGAAAGGTCATTGTGGTGACTATATCCTCATCAGCACTCAAAAAGCTCACAAACTCAAGGGATACATCTTTATGATATCCTCACATTTTTCATGGGCATATAGTATATGACAATGTAATATCAATAAATGCAAAAATCTGAATGTACAGTCTCATTGTCACACACTCGTGCTAAAGACATTCTCTGAAAATTTCATTTGAGATTTTCTCAAAGAAAAAATCTTAGTAGAGCGACTATTCTGCATCACCGGACACTAAACCGATCACCTGAGATACTATAACCTCATGTATCTCCCTTATGGCAAGTTCGTTGCATGAAAATTTACTCAAAAATGACTTCAGAATGTCTTAAAACCTTTTTCGAGTACCTATCATGCGATCTCAAACACTGAATATGAGGCTCGAGATATGAAAACTTGAAGTATCTCCCTCATATGATGTCCGAAGCATGAAAATTTACTCGAAATCGAATTCAGAACGTCCTAATTCCTTTCCTAGAGTTATGGAGTTAAACTTTAATTTATTACTAATGTAATAAATCCAAAAAAAATGGAAAAATTTGCTTTATGAATTTCCCAGACTAGAAAATTGACCCAAAACACCCCTGGACACCTTTACAGGAAATTTGAAATTTGTGTGTTTATTTTAAATCACTGTAGCAATTCCGTACAGCTAACGTCAACATGACATCGACTGTCTCCGTCGTCGCTGCCAAAAAATGATGATTTCTAGTGAGTTTGGGGCCAATTTTTCAAGCTTTCGGGAATTTTTCACGCTTTCGGGCTTGTTTTCACCCTGTTTATCAAGGTTAAATACACGTATACTACTTTAATGCAATAAAAAACAAGAAAAATTGAGAAACAGAAGTTAAATATCCGAAAACCTTATGGAGAGAAAATTGAAAAATCTTCGCTTTTAACCACCCGATCACGTCACTGCTCTGATACCACATATAATATGTAACAATACTTTAATTACGTATACCAAATTAAGCGTGAAAGGGCAAGAAACGAATAAATGTAAAAAAATACCTGATTTCAGTCTCCATAACTTCAAACGAGTTTTTTGAAGCCGAAACGAGCGTGAATCTACTGTTGCCTTCATGAGAACTGCTCTCCGAGACATGGGTAAGGTTTTTTATACTTTTCTCAAAATGTAATATCTCTTAACGGGTTAAAGAATCTTTATGCTTACGATTGATATGAGCAACTGTAGGAGACCTTAACTTTTATATATAGTTTCTATATCGGGCTTCCCCATCACAGGCTTGCCAACTATTTGGCCCCACCTTCCATGTTTACGAGATCAATTTTCATATGTTAGGATGGATAAGTAAGGCATGAAAATATTGGATTGGTTCATAAAACTTTGTGTTAGGATTTATTTTAGATATATCCTATTTTTATTTTTGACATTTTTAATGGATATGGGATATACCATATATATTGAAGATTGGCTTTAAATTCGTAATTGGATGTTGGAGATAATATTGGTTGGACTGAATCTTTGA
>JAOTIZ010036581.1:0-16204 GCA_027123425.1 Erythroxylum panamense | reverse complement strand
TTGGATCCTGGCTTCGGGAATGTCCCGGGACTCAAAAATTTTAAATTCCGCACTGTGGGCATGTGATGCCTACCCCGAGATTTTCCTACAAAATCTCCATCCTCTAATTTCACATCCAAATTCAACAAGTCTACTACTAATTGAGTAAACATAATGATGTGTTCATTCATAATAGTACCTGGTCGGTAATCAAATCGAAACAGTCTTTTCTTCATAAGGAGCTTATTCTGACCACTCTTTTTTAGAAATTTATTCTCCAATACCTTCCATAATTTGTGTTCAGAAGTCTCGTTCTTGAAAGCATACTTCTGCTCTCTAGATAGATACGATCGAATTGTTCTGTATGCCAATCGATTTATGATATTCCAATCTTTATCCTTAACATCTTCTGGTTTCTTTTCTTCAATGGAAATGTTAAGACCCTGCTGGAAAAGGGAGTCCAAAACCTCCCTTTGCCACATGCTGAAATGGCCAGTACTGTCAAATATCTCTACTGCCAATTTCAAACTTGACAACGGAATCCTCGATCATGATGATGAGGAAGCCGATATCCCTAGTGTTTCTTGATCATTTTGTGCCATTAGAGACTCAAAATATAGTATACAATATAACAAAAATTACAAAGAAAACAAGGACGAACCTTTAACTCTGATACCATTTGTTGGGAAAATTGGGTAATTTTTCCCTTTAAGGTAAACAACTAATGAAGTGAACCAATTCGGTAATACCTAACAAATTCCATCAAACGAACTCTTAAGATAGTATTACTATTCCACGTAAAGTCGTAGGAAAGGGAGGAGGGGTCACAAACGGTGCCATTTAAAACCTAGCCTCCTGGACAGAAATTATGTGCATGGTGTATTTATCACAACCTAACCCATGTACACACACAAATAGTAAATACACACAAATAAATTTAACACAATACTACATGTAGTGCCATCTTACCTTAGGATACATACCAGGATGCCCGGAGGTCATTCCGGTACCTAATCTAAGACAAGGGTGAGCTACGATCAATCACTACAATCACTTCATATGGCCTCATATCTTTATTTACTTATAAAGCATTATAAGAAAATCACAATATTTTAAAAACCAACTTTTCCCTCATTTCATTGCACAAAACGGAAGGTATACATTGTGTCTTTCAACCTTTACTAAATGTACATCATCAACCTAGTACAAAAGTATTACATGAAAAAGGAAAATATATAAAATTTATCTAAGCCGTCCAAAAATTCCAGCTGACCGACCTTTGAGCTATGACTTCTCTTGCCAAATCACAATCTACATGACTGGTAGAGTCTCTCAGTAGCTAAAGACATCTCTCGGTCCGAAAAATCAACGTTGCAATTTTGGTGAGTTTTGTGAACTCAATGAGATAACCATCATCGATGGTTCACTCAATTCATGCATCACATCAACACATATAACATATATTTCACATCTTTGCAATTTTGCATAATCAAACACATATCACATTTTCACTTAAGAGCAAACCAATTTGGCATTTCAAACAACCAACATAATTATTAAAATGCATATGAAATGTTCATGAGACTCTTTTCCAATTGTTACGTTGTTGTGATCGAGTGCCTAAACTGTCCCTTATCCAATTCGGATACTAGGTTCATTGATAAATGTCCCTTATCTGATGAGGATACAGGGCTCATTTTACATAGTGAGCCTTAGGCTCTTAATCACTTTCTGAGCTCGAGGCTCTTTTTCACACTTTGAGCTTTAAGCTCTGATCGGTGGCTATTCTGGTCACAACTGTTATTATCTGATTTTGCATTCATGTATGGAATGCATCTATCACTAGCAATCATATTATGAAGCACATAGTTCTTCACATTCACATGCAAGAAGTACTTCAATATCTCAATCCAATATCATAGTCGTCGGACCTTCATTTTCCGAAATCAACAATCAAGCCATATTCATTCAATCATTTTAAAACAGAATTTAAGTAAACAAGTAATTAAGTGAGACTGTCTAAGTTACTCATAGTTGCTCCCGAAGCTAATGCTTGGAAGTTTCGGCAATGTCTGGAGGTTGAAATTCCAGTTGCTCCTCTATATCAAATAATATACACATATATCACAATTTGCACAATTATAAGCATTTAATAATGCACATGTATGAAATGAATTATGTATAATGCATGTTCATGACAATCCCAAGTATCTTTTCGTCAATTTCATCACAAAACCATTTTCATATCAAAAATCATCTAAGTATAATTTATACTTAGGTTTATGTCTTACTAAAACCATTGAAATCATAATTCATTTCTCATTAGCTTACTTTCAGATTTTTCTTAGGCACACTTTCGGTCTATTGTTCATGTTCAATCAAAAGGTGCAACTGATGTAATTTTGTCATACTCTCTTCTAGAAAAGTGTTCCTCTATGTATTATGTTTCTATTTACACCAAAATCATTAAATTTGGTTTAGTAATTTGGAAGATATGCCTCAAACATTTTTAGACTGCTCTTATCCAAAACAGTATACTATACATAACTTCATTCTAGAAATTAAACATCTTAGAGACTGAATCACAATTCTATTTCTTCAGATAATTTGTAAGCTTGTAGCTTTAGTTTACTCTGAATTAAAAATAATCTCATTTGGAATCCTATAGATCCAAATATATTCAAAATAGTGAAGTGTGTTCAGCAAGATATTCCTATTTCCATTGTTCCAACAGATTCCACACTTACATTTAATCAATATTTTTTAATTCTATTCGTAATGTTACCAATGTTTTTATAGAAATAGAAAAATATTTTAGGAATCTACTGGGTCAAGAATCAAGTCATTTCGAGGTATAAAGAAGAAGTTATGATCAAAAGAAGTAAGACTATTTAGTAAAAAGGAAGATCTCAAAAGCATGATTGTGCTTAAGCACGAGAGTGCAAATCACCCTTAATCTCCAAGAACGATGGTGCAATTTTGCTATAGCCCAAAGTCACCATTGTGCTTATGCACGATGGTGCATTTTACCTTAAATCCCAAAAGTCACTTCGTGCATAAGCACGATAGTGCATTTCTTCTTCTTCTTCTTCACTGAATCTCTACTTTAAACCTTCATAAATTTTGATCCAGAACTCCAAAATTTGTAAACTTTATATGAATGGAAAGCTAAAAGAAGGATCTAAAACTTTCATGAAGACAATTTTGTCAAATTTTGCCTAAATCAATACAGTAAATTCATGGAACTTCAGATCAAAAATTTAACTTTCTACTCTTCATTTTCAGCAATTTCCCAGATGACTTTCATTACAAAAATCCAACACTTCAATTATTATTTCTAATCTTTTTACTCCATTTTATTTAACTCATTTATCACAATTTCACACTACCCCTAAATATTCAAATTTAGTCAAAAATCATCGAAAGCCAAAAATCAATAGTTTTTCCTATTCATGTTCTGCCACCATTCTCTGCATTTTCAACTATTGTCCATATTCTCTATTTTCTTTCCAACTTTTATTTATACCCTTATTCCCATCTCAGACCATCATTTTACAACTACTCTTTAACTCAAAAATCATTTTCTTGATCATCTCTAGAGCACTCACCTACTCACGTATACACACATATACATATACATGCACAGTGAATGGAAAATAGAGTAGATTAGCATATTACCTTTTTATACTATAATTTTCTACACTAATCCCATACACCATTTCATTTCTATTTCAAACTCCAAAAATCATTTCTACATCACCTGATCACTAATAATCCATCAAATAATAAATAATACTATATCCATATTTTCCCATCCTATTTACGCAGTATTCATGAATATACATGTAAATCCCATGTTCGTGTATATGACAGTAATTCATCAAATTTATTTTATAAACCTATAACTCTAAAGGATTTACTCAATACTTACTTGTTAAAAACTCCGAGATTTGCAACTATTCCAAAGCCCTAAACTCTATGTAAATTCACATATTCCACTGTATAATATGATCAGCTTCTAGTTTTTCTTAGGGTAGAAGACACAATTAGCAGTATGGAAGTGGTGTGGGATATGGAAAAACAAAGAAAACTCTTGGAAGGTATTTGATAAAAAAAACTCTGTGTATTGGGAGGAAGTTTGAAGAAGGTGACTACGAAATAACCCTTAGATATATAACTAAGTCCTTTTTAACTCTCTGAGATCATAACTCACTGACAAAATTATAAAGGCAACTTACTAAGTCAGTGACACTTGTCACTTTCCTAATGTCTAAGCTCTAACCAAGTTCCTTTGGAACTAATTCCTTTAAGTCTTATCTTTACATCGCAATTGTCTCCAATATTCTTTTGATTCCTTTTTTCTATTTTTCCTAAAATTTATAATTTCTGAAATTATTCCCGAATTCACCAAAATTCATAAATATACCAATTCCACTAACCAATAAAATTTCCAATAAAATAAATTTCAAAATTCTCGAAAATAACACAACCCAATCCAATTATACCCAGAATTATCCATGAATACATGTACAATTATTTTCATTTGCAAAAATTCACTATTCATGTCTATGTGTATGACATTTTACGCATGAGCATAAAAAATGCATTTCTAACATCTCATTAATCACTCATATTTACTATTCTAGCTTCTCCGCAGGTAATGGGATGTTACAAGAATTATGCTAGATACCTCCCATGGAAGCTCGTTTCTATCATCAGAAACTATTTGCCACGTTGGCATTTCAAGATGAGTTTTTATCAATAGTTTTATTTTGAAAAGTCAATAGAAACAAAAATAGGTGATAGATATAATCAATATAGAAGCAGTGTGTATAATTAAATAAGGAAAAAAATTATATGAAGTTATATGCAATTAACAAAATATACATAGAGGAAGCAAAGATCCTATACACAATCGTATTCTAAGTTTGCCACTAACCCTTAAAGATTAATAAACTAGAGCACATTCTAAGCTTACAATCAACAAAATTAGTAGTAAATTCCTTGTTATTATGAAAGAATCAAATAATAAAAATGAACTAGATGGATTAAGTTGCTCTTATATCCAATAATCAATATTTTGCTTAACAATATGAACATCATTTAAAAAATAAAACCAAATAACCATTTTCAGTACATCACAAAGTTAAATAAGTACAAGCTATTTCAGCCCCGCAATCATCTATCAATGCAAAAAGTTGTCAATTTTTATTGACTACTCATAAAATAGACAAATATGACTATTAAAAGGAAGGGATTAATTGATTGAGGCAAAGACATTGTCACAAATAGATTCATCGGAACACACTACATGTGTTGAAATTAGTGTATACAAGCTTAGAAATACTAGTAGAAACAAGGGCAACCATACTATGAACACTTGGTGCTAAAACAAAGTAAGACATAAATTTTTGTTTCTTTTTTGCATTTTGAAATATGATAGTGGTCAAGATAATCTTAAATCATTCATATAAAATTATAGGTTGAGAATGGTCTCTTTACATTTACATTTACATTTACTGAAGTTGTGACAAGAATTTATATATGCTTAATTTTGTCTATTAATTGAGACAACTTGATGAAAATTAAATAAAAAATAGACATACATGTAGAGATAACCAAGGTTTACATTATGTTTAAGCATTGTGTAAATTAATTACCTGGAAAACCAAAACCCTCGTGTGGAGACAAAAACAAATATGCATACTAGTAACAAAAACGAAGATGCACACTGGAGACGAAGATGGACACTAGAGAGGAAGACCAAGTTGGGAAAAGCAATGCAGCTAGTAAAAATTAATCGCATCAAGGAAGAGGAAAACATAATGAAAATGACAATTTCATCCTATCTTTGGGTAATTAGGTTTTCAATTTGATAAAACGATGTGGTTTTGGCAAAACCTTTGACGACAAACACAAAAATCATTGCCAAACCCTATTTCTATATATTACACTATATATTATAAAAATTATATATAACATAAAAATTGTAATTAAGATTGTAGAATTTATATATAATAAATAAAGAATTATGATTAAATAGAATAATATGATAACTAAGATATGAGAAAATTTATCTATTATTTATACATTCATAAATCATTATATTAATTACAATTATTATCTATACATTCATATATCATTATATTAATTATCATATATAAGTATATAAATTACAATATAATTAAAAGATAATTGCAATATAATAAAAATGTAAATCAATCTTAAATATAATATCATATTCATAAAAATCAAATTTAATATTATTGAACATGATTTTAAGTGTAAATATAAATTTAGTTAACAACAATGTCATTTCAAAAATTTATAAGACTATAAGTACAAATTTAATTAATATGACATAGATTTATACTTTTTATTTTTCTCTTTTAAAATATATGACTTGATAATTTAATGTGGTGTCACAAAACTCTATTTACTATATATAAATTCTATACTATTTTATTCAATTTCTATATTACATAAAATTTTCTAAATATTTAAATATATATATGAATATATTTGGCGATGATTTTCATATATCGTCACCAGTGGTTAACCTTTTGGTGACGTTTCTCTTAACTCTACATTTGGCAACGTTTTCCTGAAATTGTAGCCAAACATTTTCTAAATTTCTTTCAAATTTATCGAAAATGACGTCGTTTGTTTCACAATAAATAATGTCGCTTTTTAATTTATTATTAACCCAAAAATGAAGCTCTCTTCATCTTCGTTGTTTTTTTGTCATATTTCGTTTTTGTTTTGTGTTTAAGAAGTGTTGTTTGCTGCGGTCGTCTTCGGTTGTTCATCCATCCAGGTAAGTTGTCCACTAAGTATTGTTTTTAGTTCTATTTTCAAGAAGCCTTATTTTTTGTGTTCTACTTTTCTGTTACATTTTCATTCTCTGGGTTTTGTGTTTTGTATATTGTTATGGGGGGTTTTTGTTTCTGCTTTGCCTCATTATGTCGTTTGGAAGATGGTGAATTGTATTTATATTTCTATTTTGGTCCATATGGGTTGAATTTTTTTACCATCTACTATTCGATGAAAGGTCTGTTAAAGACGTCCTACTTTTGTTTGAATTTTTTGTGACAAATTTATAGAGTTATTGATGAAAGGAATGCATGCTTCAACAATTGTGTACATTTCTTCCACGAGGAATGTATCATCTGTATTGTGAAAGTATAATATACACTTATCTAATATACAATTTGTAGTATTATATGGCAAAAGACAAAAGGAAAAAAAATCTCATTAGAATAAACTATATATCCTTTACAAGTTATTAATATTTTGGGTTGGGACTATATCATTAATTAAATAGATATTATATAATTAAATAGTTAAAAACTTATTATTAACCATAAAATAGTATCTTATATAATGGAAATTGGAAGTGTTAGTGTCAAGTGATGAATACTTATAAAATTGCAGCATATATACATTTTATATCTTCTTTGAATGTGTGAGACGTGCAAAGCTTTCATTTGATTAGGTAGAGATTCATCTTAAACTCTTTAAAGGCTTTTGAACTCCCAATTCAATTCATCCTTTAGATTGAAAAGTACATTTGTAACCCTTCTTTTGCTATATTAGTTAATGATGAAACTATTCCATACTTTAATGGGGCTATAATGTCTAAGACAAAGAGATTGTATATCCCCTTTTTTCATATATATATAAATACTCACAAGAATTATCTCCTTTGGAATAAAATAAGTGCAAACCTTTAAAAACCATTATAAGTTTAAAAAATTGAGGCTATTAACTTTTCTTTACAAATTATTTACTATTATTCAGTGACCCTAGGTTAGTGCAAACTCTTATTGACTCTTTAAATTTCTTTAGCTTGATATGTATACTAACTATTTGTGTGTGTGTGTGTGTGTGTAGACTTCATAAATTAGGCTAGCGTAATCTTAGCTATATCAAGGCCTAATATGTAAGAGCTTCCATTTAGGTATCTAGAGATCAAAACTTTAGATAAAATAACTATCTATAATGATAACCAATCCCTATTTAATCCTATTCGTGGAAGAATCAATCATGGAAATAATGAATTTCTCTCTTATGTTGAGAAACTTCAATATAAGATAAGCATTATTTTCCTTTATACAAAAAATGTATTGGCATTGTATGATGCAGTTCTATAAGTGAACCCAATTTTGTGCCTCTTATTTAAACTCTTTTGGGCTCCAAACATGTTGTTCAATTTTTCACTAGTCATAGTGAATCATAGTCAAGGATTTGTTGAGGGAAAATGATCTCTTTTATTCAAGGTCTCATTTATATGCAAAAAATTATGCTCCAAACATATTGGTACCATGTTTGTTATTATTGGATTTAGTGTGCCATTAAAGTTGACAATTCATTGTGCTATTATAGGACCATTTCTTGCATGAGTAAAGCAATTACATATCCCTGTTCCTACATCCTTCTCCATTGGTTTTGCATTATCTAATTTTATGAAAGTCTAGAAAGAAGGTGTTAATTTGTATGGGATTATGACTTTAGCCTCTATAAGGATATTGCTTTCTTCAAGCTTAATTATAGGGATTGTGTTAGGTAGTTCTTGTTCCAATTCCAGTTTAATGTAAATCCTTACATAACCTACTCTCCTCATCTTGATCGTATCTTAATCATGGCATAAAAGTTTGCCCAAGTAACTAAACCATATAATAGACAAGTATTCCAAGTGGTATATTATGAAAATTGATCCAAATGGGGATATACTTAATTTTCAATATTTCCAAGTTTAGATGTGTCTCCTTTTTTTGTTAAAAAAAGTGGTTAGTTATTGACATATCAGGATCCTAATTCTAGAATCTTTAACAGATTGGTTTTTAAATCGAATGTGAAGATGAAAAGATCATCCTTCTTTATACTTGTTTTTAATTAATTCTTTGTTAAGAGTTCTTTAATATGCTTATTAGAAATCATGACATTAATACTTTATTTACAAATGCTTTCGAACAGGAGGTGTTGAAGCTTATAATAGAAAAACCAAAATTCTATACTCAGAAGTTATAGTCATTGCTTGAGAATTAAAAGGTATGTTTAAAAATTACTACTTGTGTATGTTGCTTTTGAGATAGGTTTGTGCTTCTTATTCTTAGCATGCTCAATTTCATTGTTTGTTTGGATTAAACTTACTATGTCAACTTGTATTGATTTATCATTATGATGTCTAGAACTTAAATTGCATTTGTAATTTAGTAATTTACATTTAAATGTATGGCTACATGGGCAAAAGTTAGATGTCTCATCAAAAATGGTATACTTAGAATGAGTTAAGAGTTTCATGCAATTTGTAAAAGATCAAATGAATGTAGAATGTTGTATTCATTGTCCATAAATAGTCTGCTTAAATGTGAACATTTAAAGCTAATAAGTGCTACATAATCACTTGCTAATCCTAGGCATAGACAAATTCTATACATTATGGATTTGTCATGGTGAGCATTTTGAAGCAAGAAATACTAGAAATGATGATATAGGTGATGATGTTGGTAACAATAATGATGTCGAGGATTGTGATATTAATGACGATGATGATGGTGGGATTAGGGAGATGTTAGAGAATTTGGAGAATTATATGGAAACTATGAATGATATTGGTTTTCCTAACATAATTGGTAGTATTATAGAAGACAATTTTGGGAAGTTATTAAAAGTTGCTTAAGAAGAATTATATCTAGGGTGCTTGAAATTCTTACAACTATCTCTTGTTGTCAAGTTGCAACATTTGAAGGTATATAATAAATAGAGTAACAAATCTTTTGACATGATAATTGACTTGCTTAATGATGCATACCTATTAGACATAAATTGCCCAAATCTTACTATAAAACAACAATATTATTGAGGGACCTTGGATTATATATATGTATATATATATATAATGCTATATTTTGGAAGGATAATAAAGATCTTGAAGAATCTCCCATTTGTGGTACATCAAGGTGAGAAGTGCATGATGGGAAAGGGAAAAATATATCACATAAAAAGTTGAGATAATTCCTTATTAACCACGATCACAAAGGCTTTTTATGTAAACAAAAACAACTATAGCTATAACGTGGAAGAAAGAGAAACGCATTGATGATAACATTATGTGTCATCCAGCAGTCTCAAAGGCATGGAAGGACTTTAATGGAAAGTTTGTTACAGAGGATTGTCGTAATGTTCGATTTTATTTAGCCTCTGATGGATTCAATCCATTTGTTAATATGAGTACTTCTTATAGTATGTGGCCGATAATTTTTATACCATATAGTTTGTCTAGATAGAGTACTGAAGGGTATGTGGCCTTTCCTATATGTAACCCAAAAACTCATTTAATAAGGCTACAAAGTAGAATATGTTATGTGGGGCATCATCATTACTTGAAACGTGGGCATAGATGGCGAAAAAGAAAATTGTTTAATGGCAAAGTAGAACATAATGAAGCTCATTTGCACTTATCTGGTGATGATGTGGTTGAACAACTATCACATTTGTGTATGTTTACACCTGATAAACACCTAAGTAATAGAAAGCGAAAGCAAAGTATTGTTAATCCTAATTTGAATAAGAAAGCGTATTTTTCAATTTTCCGTATTAAAAGGAATTGATATTGAGGCATAGTTTTAATGTAATGCATATTGAAAAATGTTTGTGAGAATATTTTAGGTGCTTTTATGGTAATTGATGGCAAATCGAAGGACACAATTAAGGTTATATTAGAATTGGAAGATATGAATATATGAAAAGATTTGTATTTAAAAAGAAGAGATAATAGGTCATACGTCATTCCACATGCATGTTACAACATGTCGAAAAAAGAAGTACATTTTTTGTCAATCTCTTAAATCAGTCAAGTTTCCTTATAGGTATGCATCTGATATAGCTCGTTGTGTCAATGTGAATAAGGAAAAGGTTTTGGGGTTAAAAAGCCATTATTGTTATGTATTTTTGCAACGATTACTTCCTGTTGGAATATCTGGGTGTTTGCTAAAAGGATGTGTTCGAAACTTTGAGACAATTGGGCATGTTTTTAAGCAATTATGATGTACAACACTGAAAGTAGAAGAGCTTCAAAAAAATAGAAAAAAAAAACATAACTTTGATTCTATGTAGACTTAAACTAGTATTCTCCCCATCTTTCTTTAATGTTATGGTGCATTTGGTAATTCACTTACCATACAAGGCAAAACTTTATGGACTAGTTTAATTTCAATGGATGTTCCCCATTGAAAGGTAATTTATAATAATTTCTACTTTTTTTCTTAAGTTATTAGTTAGTAGCAATTGTTAATGTTATATATTTTTTTAGGTTTGTTGGCTCTCTTAAGCATTATCTGTGTAATATAGCAGGCCCTAATGTAGAGGGCTTATATATCAAATGATACTTGACATTTTGTTTTATGTACTTAAATGGCATGAAGATAAGATTTAATAGAAAATAACATAACTTTGATTTTGATCAAAACGGTGGCTTGTCAGTTTTATCCTTAAAAGTATGTAGGGTTAACTAAAGACGAACTCAAAATCGGCCATTAGTATATTTTGAGCAATTGTGAGGAAGTTGATATATATGTGGAGTATGTATATTACTTCTCACTCATTCTTACATTTTTTTGACATCTATTTACTTTTCTAAATAGAGAGCACAAAGATGAGATTAGAAACAAAAGAGTTATTAATGTTAAAGGAAGACATGAGATTAACTTCCAATCATGGTTTAGGACGTAAGTAAGTTATTCATAGAATAGTATGAACCTGTGGCAATTTATAGATGAGATTAACTTCTAATTATACATTTTTGTACAGATGATAAGGTTATATAACTATAAATTGCCAGAGGTGATGATAACATTATATGCTTTGGCATGTGGACCTCATAAATATGGGAAAAATATGCTGGTTACATTGTTAATAGAGTTAGATTTCACATAAAAGATCATGACAGTCGACTTAGAAGTCAAAATTATGGGGTTATGATTAAGGGACAATATAACGACGATTTTATTGACTTTTACGTTGTCTTCTTAGAAATAATATAATCGCATGACATCAAAGATAAAAAGGTTATTCTTTTTAAGTACAAATGGTTTAATCTTAAAGACGAAGGGATAAAAATAAACGTGAATGGCAATACTACAATCATCAATATTAGTAACATGTTGTATGATAATGACCCTTTTGTGCTTGCAAGTCAAGTGACACAAATATTCTACCTCAACGACACCACACTGGGTAGCAATTTGAAAGCTGTTCAAAAGTTTCAACATTAAAATCATTTTGATTTTTGTGAAAGGGAAAATGGTTCAATGGGTGAAGATGGTGATGAAATATATCAAGAGATTGAATCGCAGTTGAATAATGGAGCCCTACAAATAGAAGATGCAAAAATATCATCATTCCATTAGAGAGATGTTGATCCTAATATACTATAAGCAAATAAAGTATAAACTAATCTTGTCTTACAAAAAGATGAAGACTACAATGAGGATGAATTATATGACAATGATGATACTTTGGTTGAATATAACAGAGACGAAGAGTCACATCATATTGCAATTAATGATAATGATTTTCAAGATCTTAATCAAGATGATTGAAGGTAATAAAAATGTTCTTTATACTGTTTGAAATATAATTTTGTTAACATTTATGTCAATGGGTATTATTAATGTTCGAGTTATGTTAATGCGAATTGTTGATGATTGAGTTATGTTAATGCGTATTGTTTATAATTAAGTTATGTTAATAAGGATTGTTGATAATCAAATTATGTTAATGTGTGTTGTTGATGATTGACTTATGTTAATGCAGATTGTTGATGATTGAGTTATGTTAATGTAGATTATTGATGATTGAGTTAGGCTAATGGGTGTTGTTGATGGTTGATTTATGTTAATGCGTGATGTTGATGATTGAGTTATATTAACGTGGATTGTTGATGTTTTAGTTATCTGAATGCGGATTGTTGATGATTGAGTTATGTTAATGCAGATTGTTGATGATTGAATTATGTTAACATGTTGTTGATGATGGTTGAATTATGTTAATGCTGATTGTTGATGATTGGCATATTTTAATAGGTGTTGTTGATGGTTGACTTGTGTTAATGCAGATTGTTGATGATTGGGATATTTTAATAGGTGTTATTGATGGTTGACTTATGTTAATGCACATTATTGATGATTGAGTTATATTAATGTCTATTGTTGATGATTGAGTTATGTTAATGCAATTAATGTTAATGATTTAATATATGTTTTTAATGATGAATGGATGTATTATAATGTTAATAAAATTTATGTTTGTCTGTATAGATGTCCAATATAATGACACCTGGTAGAAACAAAATGAAGAGGGTAGTAGGTGGCAGGTATCAAAATTGTCAAACAAATGGACGTGCAATTTTAATCAGATGAATCATTTCCTAGCCAACAACAACATTCGACCTCAGCCACCATTGTAATTAGTTAGGAAACAACATTCTTCCCCAAACAACAATGAATCAACTAGTCTAGAGGGATCTGCAAGTTTGTTAATCTTTAACACCTACAAATAGACTTATGTTGAAATATATATTTACATATTTAATATGCATCTTCTTATCATTATTAATTTGTTATCAGGTTCTAATCTCAATATTAAAAAAAATTTAGAGGTATAACTAGAGGTTGTGAACTGCAATGAATGAATGTTGCAATGAATAGCAAGTTATCAATACACATTGATACTTCGCAATGTCGTCCTATAGATGAGATCCAATTTGCAAAATTGTCAGGTGAGTTGGGGATTATAACGAGAACAGAATTACCTTACCTGAAGTATGCTAAGGACTTAAAGCAAGACAACTTGTTGAAAATGCTTGAGATATGTCGCAAATTTTTGATTTATTTAACTACATGCAATATTGTTTCACTTATTTTAAGATTAATTACACTTTTACTTATTATTCACAAATTAAATTAAATGTTGTCGATATCGAGAACCTTGATGTTTCAAATTGCGTGACATTATTATTGAAACAAATGACCAAGGATTGTCATTATAGGTTGCTTTAGTATTATAAATCTTTCCCTTCAGATATGAAGGCAAGGAGAGATGTTTTAGAATGAATGTCTTAAAAAAAATAGAATAATTTGTGTGATTATTGGGCCTCTCCCAAAGTTCAAGTTTTTTTTCTTTCCCTTCACATTTGCTTCCGTTAATCTTGTTAGATGATTTAGTGACTACTTAATCTTTTTTATTTATTTAAAAAAATGTGAGAAGGCAAAGGACAATAGAAGAAAAATGAAAACACCTTATAATCAAAGGTCCAAATCATTTGTAGTCATCCAAAATTAATATGTAAGATTGTTGTTTACAAGTTATAATTATATCAATAAACACTGCATTATTTATTGTTCCTTATATTTTTCTTTCATAAAATAGAGTGAGAAGGAACTAAATGGACAAGAGTGTGATAGGATCACACTATACAAAGTCACTCCCTAGAAGGAAGATCAAGGGTGGATGTCAAAAGAAGAAGAAAATAACTATGTAAGTATAAAAATTTGTTTAAATTTTTAGTTTATTTACTTATGTAGTACTAACTAATAATATTTACATTGAATGTTAGTTTTGTTTTTTCATTTTAAAATAAGATTCAAGAGTTATTACAAAAATTAATGTTTTAGGGGAATGAGGTCACTGTAGTAGACATTTGCAATACAGTGCTTGGTACACGTTCTGGTTATATCAAAAGTCTTAGCTTTAACCCTAAGCCCAATGTTTCAACTTCATCAAGATCCACATACGTTCAAGTCTTGAAGAGGAAAACAAGATCCTTAAGGTTGAATTACAACATACTAGAAAAAAGTTTGTCAAGTATGATAAGTACCTTAAAAAATACTTGGTCCAGATTATCAAAGTTGTGATGATTAAAGTGAATGGTATTAATTACATCTCTTATACTTTTTTAATTCCTATTCGTATTATAATTTAAGTTTAATACTTTTTTTCTCATATTAGCGATTTGAAGAAGATGCAATGGATGAGTGATTTTTATTATAATTTGTAAACTAGTCTTAGTATTTATTATTTTATATATAAGAATTGTTAAAGTTGTAATTACAATCTTGTATACGAAGATATTTTATTTTTTATATACAATTCTTCAAATTATCAATTATTTTTGTTTAATTTGTATAATAAATTAACAACAAAAATATATCTAAACATTATATACAATAATATAGATTAAGAATATATAAATTACATGGTATAATATTTCGTTAAAACGTTAAAAAAAATTTTGACTACATTTTACAAAACGTAGCAAAAAACATTTACATTTTAAAAAATGTAGCAAAAAACTTTTGGCTACATTTCATAAATATAGCTAATAGATTTTGCTACGAAAAGTAAGCATCGTCAAACTTATTGGTGACGATTCCTACTATTGTTGTTAAAAGTTTTTTGCTACAAAAATAAACCGTAGACCAAAATTTTAAGCGATGATTAGTACAAAATATTGCCTATAGTCTTCAGTTATAAGAATTTTGCGACGTTTTGGGTGATGAAACTAAATCGTCACTAATTGCTATTAGCAACAATTTAACCTTTATCTGCGCTATTTTTCATAGCCAAAAGTCAATTTTGTTGTAGTGAAAATTTAGTTATAATTCACTTGGGCTAGTGATGGAGGACCATCAAGCTAAGTCATACAAGAGGTTGTAAACATGGGCCTTTATCCGGTTAGTCCAAATGAAAGTGATGATGGTGATGATGATGATCCGGATGGTGAAGAAGAACCTAACTTAGTCTTAAAACTATAGTTTTGTTAAGACCATTCGAAATTCACAAAGCACTTACTTTTGAAGCTCAATCTGCATCAGGTGTTCCGGTCAATAAGTTCAATGTGTGTTGTACATTTTTATATGCATTAGACATAATTCGCAGCCCAATTTGAGGCCCAAATATAGCCCATTTCATTCCCAGGTCTGGCTGTGTTGGACCCCGATTTCTTTTCTTAGTAAATAAGCATGTTTAATTATTTTTGAGGTTTAGTTTGCCTAAATTCCTTTTAGTTATTAATTTGAGGTTTTTAGTGCTTAGTTAATGAATATTAAATGAAAGGAATTAGTTAAAATTAGAGTTTTGATATGTTGTTAGAAATTAAAAAGAATAAGATGGTGTAGGGGTAATTTAGGAAGTTTGCTTATGTTTTTAAGGCTTAAGGCTTATA
>JAOTIZ010036574.1:0-16205 GCA_027123425.1 Erythroxylum panamense | reverse complement strand
CATTCCCCTTTTATTCTTTCCTCATTTCTATCTCATCTTCCTATCGTCACTCATTTTATCTTTCGTATGTATATCCTTGATCACGTTATAATTATAGAGGCATAACCATTATGAAATTCTAGTCTCAATTCCACAAACATATTCTTCCACTAAATCATAAACTCTTATCATAATACTCACACAACCCTTCAATGTTCATGTTCAACCTTTCAAGGTCATAGGAAAAATTTATTTTCTTTCAACTTAGCTTGTGCACTTTAATCTCATCATTTCTACTTATATCCTTATTTTCCTCAAACATTCTACAACAATACATTCACATTTAGTTCGCATTCGAGGATATATCATCTCAGTACAATATTAATATCGTATTCCATAATACATCCACTAATACAATTATGTTAAATCTTTGTCTGTCATACCCAATCATATAATATTTCTCTTTTTTAGATATCAATAACTTTCCTTTTCTCACATTCTGACATATCATCACTTTTCTCACTATTTCTATCAACTTAAGAGCTTAACACATGCTCATGCGTGTGACTCATACTCATGTGACTCAGACTAGGGATCAGTCGCTACCGTCTGCTATACCATGACAAAAATGCATGTATTGTATTTCAAAAAAGTCCATGTAAGATAGTACTTTCAGGCTTTGATACCACATAAATGTAGCACCCTACTCCCGCAAGACATGTACCCGACATCCTGCATGATATCCGAGTTTGTGTCCTGCGAGGGTGGCGTGCTAGCACACACAGTCAGTTAAACACTTGAAACTCAGTACAAAATTTTCATAATTTATACACGCGCATGCAGAAATCAATAATCGAAACGGCCCATTTTAATCATAAACTTATTCAATCACAACCATACAATCATTAGAATTTCAATGCCATTTCAGCCCACAAAAACAGAAGACTTGTAGTCATAAATTCATTACACCTCCAAATCATTTACTAACATTTCCAGTTTGGAAAGTTGATACATAATAGAATTATTTACATACTCATGATGCAATCATTATTGAAAACACAATATGATATAAATACAAGAAATAAGAATGCAGACACGAACTGATCCCGACCCCTATCCTGTACTTGTATGCTGTAGGTATACTCCCGTTTACCTAATGGGGTATTCTTCTAATCCTGAAAAAATTTGCAAATTTTGGGTGAGTTTTGCGAATTCAATGAGTGACCATCATCGATGGCTGACCCAGTCACATAACACATAATTCATATTCACATCATTTCACATTTCACATTCAATGCAATTTAATCATTCATATTATGCATATGCAGTGCACATGAGACCCACTTTTTGTTTGTTATTTTGTTGTGACCGAGTGCCTAAATTGTCCTATATAGGGCTCATTGATAACTGTCCCTTATCCGCTTGGGGGATACAGGGCTCATTAAACATTGAGCCTGAGGCTCTGAATCACTTTTGAGCTCGAGGCTCATTTTCATTAATTGAGCTTTAAGCTCTGATCGGTGGCTACTCTAGTCACAACAGCCATTATGTTTCATGCATTCATGACATGGAATGCATCAATTACATTTGCATATTCCCATTCACTCATATTCACATATCATCGGACCTTAATCCGGCATTCAACATTAAAGTTGAGAATCACACTGGCATTTATATGCAAATGCACATTCAAAAACACACTTCTCATCGAACCGTGGTCTGACATTTAACTATCATATTATGCACATTTATTTCATCTCATTCATATACAAGTAGCACTTCAATATCCTAATCAATAGCACAATCATCGGACCTTCTGTCCGAAAATCAACACATCACATTCATATAAGCATTCAGTAGTTAATTAATACAAAATTCAAATAACAAACAATAAAGTGAGACCATCTCGATCTACTCATAGTATGCTCTAGATTAGCACTAGCTTCAAGATCTGGAAACATTTGAATGTAGACATTCATCCTGCACATCAATATGTCAAACACACGATGCACACACTTTAATAATTGCACAATTATAAGCATTCCATTATGCACAAGTGTGTATATAAAATATGTACCATGCATGCTCATGACAATCCTGGGTATCTTTCCCTTATTCTCATCACATTATCAATCTTATTTCAAAACTCATCTAAGTAATATTTATACTTAGGTGTATGTCTCACTAAAACCATTAAAATCACATTTCATTTCTCATTGAATCCCTTTAGATTTTTTCATGACACACTTTCAGTCTACTATTCATATTCAATTTAGAAAGTGAAGTTGATCAAATTTGGCCATACTATCTTCTAAAAATGTGTTCTTCTATGTCTTATCTTTCCGTTGACACCAAAATCACTCAATTTGGTTTAAAATATTTTTGAACTGCTTTTATTTAGAACATAATGTGAAAGTTATACTCAAAATATTTTCGAACTGCTTTTATTTAGAGATAGCACCCTATGCTCAAATTTCACCCAAAAATTGAAACTCTTAGGGTCCGATTAAGAATTTGATTTCTTCAAATGATTTGTAGCCCTATGTCTCTAATTTACTTCAAATAAAAAATCAGTCCATTCAGATAACTAGAAAAGAAGATATGACCAAAATAGTGAAATATGTTCAATGCAGAAAAAGTTCGCCGAACCCTAGCTCCTTCAACATACACGATCATCAACATTTAAGGGTGAAAGAGACTGGGCTTTTCTCATCATAAAGAAGATGAAAAAGTGAAGGATGATACAAAACTCAATGTTGATGGTGGGTTATGAGAGCATCGTGAGTGAAGGAGAGAAAGAGGAAAACAAAAATTAAAGGATATGAAGAAAAGGAATCGTGGATGGGCAATGAAATTTAGGAGGAAATTTGTAAGTGGGTGCCACTTGTCACCCTTTTAGTGGTCTGTAATTGGCTCTTTTATTAACTAGTCCATTTAATCTCCAATTTCTAATCCAATTGACTCCCAATTTTTAATGACACTTGTCAATAAATCCCATAGTAATTTATCAACATTTCCTTTGCCATTTGACAGTAATTTCTAATATCATTTATCAATTATTTTGTCAGTTGGTATTTTTCCTAGTTCAAGAATTTTCCCAATTCTTTTCAGAAAATTTCCCCAAAACCTCCTAAAAATTCTAAATCAAGAATTCTAATCTCCAAATCAAATTTTCAATACAATCAAACCATAATTTCCAATAAAATCACATTTATTAACAATTATACCCGGAAATGTCAATGAATGCATGTACAGTCATTTTGATATGTGCAAAATTCACTATTCACATGTATGTGCATATCATGAAATGCATGAGCATGAAATGTGTTTCCAAATTTCTCCATAATCTCTCACATTTACAGTTTTAGCCTTAAGGTGGGTAACGAGATGTTACATTCGTACTCCATCTCCTTTCGGTATACATCAGGATAACTTTTCGTTCTATTCTGGGCGACTTAAGCCTTTACTTAACTAAGTTGACCTTGTCAACTGTCATCTGAATCAACTTTGGTGCTATCAGTTTCCTTTCTCCTTCTTCATCCCAACATATCGGAGTTCTACATCTCCTTCCTTACAGTGCTTCATATGGAGCCATCTGAATGCTCAAATGGTACGAATTATTATAAGCAAATTCGACAATGGCAAACGCTCATCCCAAGCTCCTTTGAAATCTATCACACATGCCATGAGCATTCCCTCAAGGGTCTGAATGGTCCTCTCAAATTGACCATCTGTCTGGGGGTGAAAAGCTATGCTAAAATTCAACTTGATTCCTAGAGCCTCTCATAAGCTTCCCCATAATCTCGATGTAAACTGAGGATCTCTATCAGAAACTATAGAATCTGGAATCCTATGTAATCTTACTATCTCATCAATATATTTCTTTTCTAGCACATGCAGGGAATCAATCTGTTTAATTGCTAGAAAATGGGCTGACTTTGTCAAGCGATCAACAATAACCCATATAGCATCATGCTTCCTACTGGTCTTAGGCAAACCCATCAGAAAATCCATAGTTACCCGTTGCCATTTCCACTCAAGAATGGACAAGGGCCTTAACTTATCGGAAGGTGCCTGGTGTTCAGCCTTGACTTGCTAATACACTAGACACTTGCTCACTTATTCCGCTACATCTCTCTTCATACCTTTCCACCAGAAATGATGTTTCAGATCTTTGTACATCCTGGTGTTACATAGGTACATGGTATAAGGCGCATTGTGTGCCTCATCCAGTATTTCATCCTTTACTTCCTTGACATTCGGGATACAAAGTATGTTCCTTACAACCATAAGTCCATCATCCCTCACTACCACTTCAAATTTCTTGCCATTTTGAATTTCTTCTCGAAGCTTACTCAATTCTGCATCCTGTGCTTATAACTCCCTATCCTTGTCTTTGAGTATCGGTCTCACTCTGAAAGTAGCAACAATACATTCGGATTCCTCCTATTTCAAACTTATCCTAAGTTTATCCATCTCTTCCAATAACTGCAGATAAATTGTATTAATAGAGGCTATTGATGATTTCCTATTCAAAGCATCTGTCACTACATTTGCCTTTCCTGGATGATACTTAATTAACAAATCATAATCTTTGATTAGCTCTAACCCTCTTCTCTGTCTCAAATTCAACTCCTTCTGGCTCAACAAATACTTGAGGCTTTTATGATTCGTGAAAATCCTCGTTTGAACCCTATACAAATAATGTCTCTAACTCTTCAGGGGAAAAACTATTGCTGCTAACTCCAGATCATAGGTCGAGTAATTTAGTTCATAAGGCTTTAGCTGTCGCGAGGCATAAGCTATTACCTTGTCTTTTTGCATCAACACACAACCCAAACCTTTTCTCGAAGCATCACTGTATACTGTATAACCCTTATCTCCCACAGGCAAGGTCAAGATTGGTGCATTGGTCAATCTATGCTTAAGCTCGTCAAAGCTCTTCTAACATTCTTCACTCTAGATAAATTTCTGATTCTTCCTCAATAACTTAGTCATCGAAGCAGTTATCATAGAGAATCCCTTAACGAATCTCATATAATATCCTGCCAAACCTAAAAAACTCCTCACCTCTGTCACTGTCTTGGGTACATGTCAATTCACCACTGCTTCCATATTCCTTAGATCAACATGTACCCTATCTTTCGAAATCACATACCCAAGGAATATCACTTCGTGAAGCCAAAGCTCACATTTGCTGAATTTGGCATAAAGTTCCCTCTCCTTTAATGTCCGCAACACAATCCTGAAATGCTCCTCATGTCCCCTTCACTCTTGGAATACACTAGAATGTCATCGATAAACACTATGACAAATTGATCTGGATAAACACTATGACACCAAAATGTCATCGATAAACACTATGACAAACTGATCAGTTTGAAAGGCATAACTAGAAACTCTTAATGCCCATACCGTGTTCTGAAGGTTGTCTTGCTTACATTAGACTCCCTGATTCTAAGCTGATGATAACCTGACCTGAGATCAATCTTGGAGAAGACCCTTACTCCCTGCATCTGGTTAAACAAATTAGCAATCTGGGGTAGAGGATACTTGTTCTTAATAGTCACCCTATTGAATCTTCGATTATCAATGCAGAAGCGCCATGCTCCATCCTTCTTAACGAATAGAACTGGCGCTCCTTATAGTGACAAACTCGGCCTTATGTACCCCTTCTCTAGCAGTTCTTCTAACTATTTATTAAGCTCCTTCAGCTCTGCTAGAGCCATTCTATAGGGTGGTATTGAATTGGGTGCTGTTTTGGGAATCAAGTCGATGGCAGACTCGATTTCCTTCAACGGTGGCAAACCAGGTAATTCCTCTAGGAATACATCTAGAAACTCCCTCACAATTGGAAGATCCGCTAACCTCCCTTCTTTCATATCAATATCCACAACACATGCCAAGAAGGCTTCACTTCCCTTTCCCATCATCCTATCAGCTAGCAAAGATGAAATGATTTTTCGTGATGGTGTTTTCCTGTCCCCTCTGAAAATCACCTTCTTACTGTTGCCCAGATCAAATTCTACCTCCTTGAGGCTACAATCTAGCGTCACTTGATACTTTTCCGTAACATCCATTCCTAATATGACATCTAGCCCCTTTAAATCTAGGGGTCGTAAGTTCACTACCAGCTGAGCACCCTCGAAGGAAAGCTTACAACTCCTATACACTTGGCTTATAATCACATTCCTCCCTAGAGGAGTACTAACAATTAAAGGACTCCCAAAGGCCTTATACACATCATGTAATGTCATGCTTGTAGTAACAAATGAATTCGTGGAGCTAAAATCAATCAACACATATATTGCAAAATTGAATAAATAAGCCATATCCATGATAGCTTCAGGTGCGGCTGTAGCTTCCTCTCTGGTCATGGAAAACACCCTTGCCTGAGCTTGACCTTTAGTCTCCTTGGAGGAATAGCCTTCTTTTAAGCTCCACAACTGCCCACCTCAGTGATTGGCCTGGTCTCCACTATTTCTACTCTCCTGGGGGCTTGCAACTGTGACCCCTCTTGTTTTATTGCTTGGGGACAATCCCTAATCATGTGTCCCTTCTCTCGACATCGGAAGCATGCTCCGAGTAACCTAAAGCACTCTCCTTTGTGAAGCTTCCCATAATGCTCACTTTGAGGGTTTGTGTATCTACTCCTCCCCATCCTTCCTGTGCCTTTTTACACCCGAGGCTTGCCCTGTGATTGCCCTTGCCTGCTTATTCCTGGTAGGGCTACTGCTTCCCACTTCACTCTGAGTATGGTAACTCCTTATACTCCTCTCAGGCATTGGAGCACTCATTCCCTTCATAGAAGACTGCTCCTTGTTCTTCCTCTTCCTACTTACTTCACTCTTTATATTCTCAAGTTTCTCAGCCTGGAGTGCAATATCTACCAGTTGCTAGTAGTCACAGAAATTGTGGATCAAGACTTCTCTTTGATCCCTAAATGTAATCCTCCCTCAAACTTGCAACACTTATCCTCCTCAGTAGCAACAATGTTGGCTGCATACTGTGATAGCTGGGTAAACTACAGCTTATACTCACTCACACTCATGTCCCTTTATGTTAGATTCTGAAACTCCCTGACCTTCTCTTGTACATAAACTCTAGAGAGGTACTTCTTCCTGAATACTTCCACAAAGTCTCTCCGTGTCAACACCGGGGGCATGACCTGACTGTGGGGTACTGATTCCCACCAATGAAGAGCATCCCCCTGCAGCAAGCTCACCACATATTCTAGTTTCTCCTCATCAGAGCATTTCATCTGAAGCAGTACTCTCTCGGTCCTCTTCAACTAGGCTTCAGCCTCTTCTGGATTTATAGTACCATTGAAATCTTGTCATATTATCCACTCCTCTCCACTAGAGCTGGCACCAGCACTTGTGACCTTTGGCCCATGGCATATGTGAAAACTTGAGAAAAGGCTTGAAAGAAACAGGAGTCCATAGTAGGCATAGGAGGAGGAGGCAGTGAAAGCACCCCATGTTGCAAACTATGTGCCTTAGGATCCAGAGAAGGCTGTGTCCCAACATCTTGCGAGACATAGGATTCATCCGTGCTCCCTTGGTGAGAGCTAGATCGAGTCACAGCTCCTCGAGTTCTCTTTTGAAGTGGCATAATGACTCCTTCAATTTAAAACATTTAAAACCTTTAGTTCAAGTTTCATGTAAAACAACTTCAAATCATGTAAAACAATTTAAATCACAGAAAACAATTTCAAATCTTGTAAAACAATTTAAAACAATGTACATTCATTTCATGTCTTAGACTACTCACCTCGTGCTAGGATACTCCTAAACCTAGTCTCTCTAATACCATAAGTTTTGGGCACCTCACCCTCATGAGTCACGTGCCTGATGTCCTAACTGACATCTAAACGCGTGTTCCACAAGGGTGGCGAGCCCACTCCAAGATAAACATCAAAACAACTCCCTTCTCTTATTTCAAGACAGATTTTTGGGAAACTTTAATCTGGAGTTTCAAAACTGATTTGTTTGGGTCTCTTGTTTATTTAGAGACAAGAGTCATCTCATTTGGAGATCCTATAACAAAGTTATGGGAGAAAGAATAAACCAGGGTTTAGATCTCGATCATATTGCACCTGTCTTAGGGCAATTAGCATAACTGTTATTTAGGATATCAGATTAAGATCATCTTAAGACGTTTTGAAAGAAGACTTCGAGATCTATAATTTCCATGCAGACCTTGAAGGTAGATTCTATTGTCTGAATGGTAAAAAAAGAAGAAGCAGATGATAGCATTAGACGAATAGTGTATAGAAGGAGAAGTTTAGGTTACATAAGTAGAAAGTAGATGAAACAAAATGACAGACGAAGTAGCAAGATAGACGAAGTGAAAAGACAGACAAAGCAGAAAGACAGACGAAGAAAAAAGATAGACGAAGCAGAAAGACAGATGAAGCAGAAAGACAGACGAAACAGAATCGTCTTAAGACGAAGCAAAGTCAACTTAAGATGATGCAACTCTTAAGAAGAAGCGGAGTTAACTTAAGACGAAGCAAAGTCAACTTAAGAAAATGCAACTCTTAAGGCGAAGCATCTTTACAGATGACACAACTCTATAGACTATATGACATCATCACAGACGATACGTCTTTACAGGTGATACATCCTTACAGATGTAATGACTTCATCATAGATGGTGTGACGTCATCATAAACGATACATCTTTACAGATGATACATATTTATAGACGATGCATCTTTATAGATGATACATCCTTATAGACATAATGATGTCATCATAGATGATGTGACATCATCACAGACGATACGTTTTTGCAAACGATACAACTTTGCAAATGATACAACTCTCTACTCCTAAGCATCTCCTCTTCTAAGGACTATAACTTTCAACCCAGATGTCCAAAAATTCTATACTCTATATCGTTGGAAAGCTAAGGGAAAGACCTACAACTTTTTAGAAGGAACATTTGCCTAAAACAACCTAGATTAGTCCAAACCTTCCCCTGAAGTCTAAACACAAACTTTTCCTTTATGAAAACTAAAAAAAATTAAATGTACAAACTTAAGAGAGAGTCTTGATCACAATGCAATTATATTCCATTTGTATCAAAACATAAGAGTTTTACAAAGCTTTAGTGGGCATTTCAAGTCATAAATACATTAATATCTTAAAGTTCCAAAAATACAAAAGATATAGGAATTATGATTTGCTTAAAATGCAACTAAAACCTTGCTTTACAAGATTGACTTCAAATACAAATTAAACAGAAATCGGTGTGATGCCTTGACCCTTAACTACTTGATATCTTGCTCATCACCTGGATATGGGAGGAGAATGGGGAGTGAGCTTAATGCCTGTGGGTAACAATTTTATAACAAGAGTAAGAAAAACTTTTGAGAACATTTTACATTGTCATAGTGAACTTTCAATGAGTTCGTAAAACACATGTTTCTTATACTTTCAACCAAGAATCCATAAGTTACAAAACATGAATGCATCAAACATGTTAACATAACATAAAAAAAATAAGCACATTGGAATGGTTTGGGTAGATTCATTAACATGACGCACTACACATTTCCACATAATGGTCTTGTGTAGCCGTCAACTTGAGGGAGTCCATAAAGGAGCTTTGTGTCGGTAGTGGGCAGGCGGGAGAAGCCTTTAACTTGGTCAATGTGCACGTGACATTCTTGAGGGACTACCACAAACCCACATAACACATATTTCATGAACGGAAAATAGTTTGCCCCAAATGGCACATTTTTGCAAAACTTGTGTTTCATAAGCATAAAATATTTCATATGCCTTTCCAAAACTTGACTTAATAAACTTGCTATTCTTTCAAAAATCTTTTCCATCATTTAATTTATTACCAATTAACATAATTCATGTACAACCATGTATCACATTCTTACAACATTTATAGAAACAATAAATGCATATGAATAAAGTAGTAGAAATCCTTTATTGTCATTTCTTGAAAGAAACTTTAAAGGCTTATTACTTAATTATAAAAGTGAAACCCACCTTAAATTTTTTTGCTTATAACTTGCTCAAATGTGCCTCTCCTCTTGCTCTTCTTGCCTCCCTTGATTTTCTTCAACATTGATACAAATCCCAAACCAATAGGAATTACAAATGAGAACCCAAAGAAACATATTCATAAAATGGGTCCTAGAACACTTAAACCCATGCATTTTCTAAGCTTTTTAAACCACAACCTTTCCAAAAATTCAAAAAGGTTTAATATCAAATTACCTTGAATCATCACCACTTAATAAGTTTCTTGGATCAAAAGAAGGCTCTAATCTTCCTCTTTCTTTTTCCCTTCTTACTCAACTTCAAAATCACTCTTTAAGACTAAGAAAAATCAATTTCTCTTTTTTCGTGCTTCTCTCTTCCCTCTTTTCTTCAATCATGTTTTTGGCTTCTTCCAACTCAAGCCCACCCTTCACCTTCTCCTTTTATACCCTTAATGATTGCACAATGTCCATTTTGCCCTTCATTTAAAAGCCTTATGGATTCCAAACTTATGCAATTGGCCAAATTTGCCCTTACACACTCTTACTACTTTAATACTTCAATTCCCTTAACGTATGTCATATTATCTTACCCACATTAGCAAGCTCAATAATTCCAACATATATTAATCTAACGAGACCCCAAAATTAATTTAATTATGTTTATTTAAAAAAAATTCAGAGGCCAACATTTCTCCCCCTCTTAAAAGAATTTCATCCTCGAAATTTCTTACCTGAGTCATTGAAGAGGTGTGGATACTTTTCCCTCATGGCCTTCAAAGGCTCCCATGTGGCCTCTTCCACAGAATGGTTTCTTCATAGGACTTTGACCAGATTAACGGTCTAGTTCTTGAGGACCTTTTCCTTAGTGTCCAAGATCTCCACTGGAATCTCCTCTTAACTCAGATCATCTCTCAACTGAACCTCAGCGATTTGAGGAATGTGGGAGGGATCTGATCTATACCTCCTCAACATAGACACATGAAAGACGTCATGTATCTGTGACAATTCCAATGGCAACACCAACCTATAGGCTAGCGGTCCTATCCTCTCAAGAATCTCATAGGGACCCACATATCTTGGACTTAACTTGCCCTTTTTGCCAAACCTCATGACCCCTTTCCAAGGAGACGACCTAAGAAAGACCTTCTCGCTGACTTTGTTGTAGCACCCCACTCCCACAAGACACGTACCTGACATCCTGCATGATATCCGAGTTTGTGTCCTGCGAGCGTGGCCTGCTAGCACACTCAGTCAGTCAAACACTTGAAACTCAGTACAAAATTTTCATAATTTACACACGCGCATGTAGAAATCAATAATCGAAATGGCCCATTTTAATCATAAATTTATTCAATCATAGCCATACAATCATTATAATTTTAATGCCATTTCGGCTCGTTACAAAAATAGAAGACTTGTAGTCATAAATTCATTACACCTATAAATCATTTACTAACATTTCCAGTTTGGAAAGTTGATTCATAATAGAATTATTTACATACTCATGATACAATCATTACTGAAAACACAATCTGATATAAATACAAGAAATAAGATTGCAGACACGAACTGATCCCGACCCTTATCTTGTACTTGTATGCTGTAGGTATACTCCCGTTTGCCTAACGGGGTATTCTTCTGATCCTGAAAAATATTTGCAAATTTTGGGTGAGTTTTACAAACTCAATGAGTGACCATCATCGATGGCTCACCAAGTCACATAATACATAATTCACATTCACATCATTTTACATTTCACATTCAATGCAATTTAATCATTCATATTATGCATATGCAGTGCACATGAGTCCCACTTTTGGTTTGTTATTTTATTGTGACCGAGTGCCTAAACTGTCCTATATAGGGCTCATTGATAATTGTCCCTTATCTACTTGGAGGATACAGGGCTCTTTAAATGTTGAGCTTGAGGCTCTGAATCACTTTTGAGCTCGAGGCTCATTTTCATTCGTTGAGCTTTAAGCTCTGATCAGTGGCTACTCTGGTCACAACAGTCATTATGTTTCATGCATTCATGAAATGGAATACATCAATTACATTTGCATATTCCCATTCACTCACATTCACATATCATTTGACCTTATTCCGGCATTCAACATTAAAGTTGAGAATACACTGGCATTCATATGTAAATGCACATTCAAAAACACACTTGTCATCGAACCATGGTCTGGCATTTAACTATCGTATTATGCACATTTATTTCATCTCATTCACATACAAGTAGAACTTCAATGTCCCAATCAATAGCACAATCATCAGACCTTCTGTCCAAAAATTAACACAATCATTTACATTCATATGAGCATTCAGTAGTTAATTAATACAAAATTCAAATAACAAACAATAAAGTGAGACCATCTCGGTCTACTCACAGTACGCTCTAGATTAGAACTAGCTTCAAGATTTGGAAACATTTGAATGCAGACATTCATCCTACACATCAATATGTCAAACATATGATGCACACACATTAATAATTGCACAATTATAAGCATTCCCTTATGCACAGGTGTGTATATAAAATATGTACCATGTATGCTCATGGCAATCCCGGGTATCTTTCCCTTATTCTCTTCACATTATCAGTCTTATATCAAAAATCATCTAAGTAATATTTATACTTAGGTGTATGTCTCACTAAAACCATTAAAATCGCATTTCATTTCTTATTGAATCCCTTCAGATTTTTCCATGATACACTTTCGGTCTACTATTCGTATTCAATTTAGAAGCTGATCAAATTTTGTAATACTTTCTTCTATAAATGTGTTCCTCTATGTCTTATCTTTTCATTGACACTAAAATCACTCAATTTGGTTCAGTAATGTGAAAGTTATACTCGAAATATTTTCGGACTACTTTTATTTAAAGATAGCACCCTATGCTCAAATTTCACCCAGAACTTGAAACTCTTAGGGTCTGATTAAGAATTTAATTTCTTCAGATGATTTGTATCCTATGTCTCTAGTTTACGCCAAATTAAAAATGAGTCCAATCGGATAACTATAGAAGAAGATATGACTAAAATAGTGAAATATGTTCAGTGTAGAAAAAGTTTGTCGCGGTGAACTCCTCCAGAGAGGAATTCTCGCATAAATATCACATGTTCACCGCGACAAGACCCAGAGTTCACCGTGTCAAACTTTTCCCGAAAGACATCCTACTTAAAGCCTTCAAGTTCACTGTAGCAAACTTCCAAATGTTTGCCACGGCGAAAATACACAGACACAACTCAGTTTTTCAACAACTTCAGTTCAGATTTTGATGCTCCTCAAGACCGAATTTAATTTCGACTTCTTCATGAAAAATGTAACCACATGTCTCTAGTTTAATACAAATTAAGAATAATTTCATTTGGATAACTAGAAAGAAAGTTATGGCTATAATACTAAAGCATACTTAGTAAATAATTTTCCAATCATTCATCTAATTTTCCAAATTTTACACGTAGCATAACTTGCACAAAAATCACCCTTTTCTACTTCATTTACTCTCCATTCTATACTCCATTTCAACTCACTAACATTCACAAATCAATTCTTAATCCATTAAAAATCATTCACAATTACAAAAGCAAGACATTTATACCACCCACGACACATACATGAAAATTACATAAGCAAGTAATCAATCTTCATTTACTCATCAATCTAGCTTCATTTAACCATACCCATGACATATAAAGCATAACTTACTTGTTTAGCTCCAAAGCTCCTTCAAACCACCTTGAACCCTAGCTCCTTCAACATACACGATCATCAACATTTAAGGGTGAAAGAGACTGGGCTTTTCTCAGCATAAAGAAGATGACAAAGTGAAGGATGATACAAAACTCAATGTTGATGGGTAGGTTATGAGAGCATCGTGAGTGAAGGAGAGAAAGATGAAAACAAAAATTAAAGGAGATGAAGAAGAGAAGCATGTATCATGAATGGGCAATGAAAGACCATGAAATGGTCTTTAATTTAGGAGGAAATTTGTAAGTGGGTGCCACTTGTCACCCTTTTAGTGGTCTCCAATTGACTCTTTTATTAACTAGTCCATTTAATCTCTAATTTCTAATCCAATTGACTCCCAATTTTCAATGGCACTTGTCAATAAATCCCATAGTCATTTATCAAAATTTCCTTTGCCATTTGACAGTAAATTCTAATACCATTTATCATTTGTTTTTCCAATTGGCATTTTTCCTAGTCCAGGAATTATCTCAATTCTTTTCAGAAAATTTCCTCAAAAATTCTAAAAATTCTAAATCAAGAATTTTAATCTCCAAATCAAATTTTCAATACAATCAAACCACAATTTCCAACAAAATCACATTTACAAACAATTATACTCGAAAATGTCAATGAATGCATGTACAGTCATTTTGATGTGTACAAAATTTACTATTCACATATATGTGCATATCATGAAATGCATGAGCATGAAAAGTGTTTTCCTAATTTCTTTGAAATCTATCACATTTACAATTTTAGCCTTAACATGGGTAACAGGATGTTACATAAACACTCCAATCAGAAAAGTCCAAACACTCAAAAAGGTCACCAAGATTATTGACTTTAAGACAACAAGAATAGAAGAAGCAGAAAGCTCTTATTCTTGATGGAGATTATGAGAAGTAAAAGAAACGACAACAGCCTACCAGATCAATTGTCTCTATTTTGCAAAGTCAATCAGTAAAATCATCTGGAGAGACAGAGATAAAAAGGAAGTTAGTATTTGAGAGGAAGAAGCCTCAACAACAACTCTCTTCTAAACCAGCAGAAGAACAAAAGAAGATGAAGCTTAGTCAGAAGAAGATTTCTTCATCTGATGTTCAACAGAAGGCATAGATAGTTGAACACCAGTTAGTACCTTACAATCATTCTCAAACAATCAATAAAAAGGATTTGAAAATGAAGATTATAGAAGAATCAGTACCTAATCGAAACAGAAGTTTAATTATTATCAGAGAACCTTCTAAGCAGACAGTCAAGGTACAAGTCGAACCTATACTAGTAAACGATCAGACAATACATCTTCTTAGTCATGAAGAACGAAGACTATATGGTATTTTGCGCGATGAGAAGTCAGAACCATATTTACAAGCAGAACAATAATAATGACTGTTCCAGATATGCAACCAAGATGCTTAACCCCCATAATAAACGAAGAAAAAGGGAAGAAGACGATGTTTCCTGAAGGGCATAAAGATGATCTTACAGAAGAACTGATTCAAGTGGCTATGAAGAACATAAACGATGCTTGTAATGCAGATCAACTTGTAGGTGTCTATGTATCACATCAAATATCAAGGGCATTAGGGAGTCAATTTGGAGTTTCTACCAAAGATGAAAGTTTCAAGGTAGTTGGCATTATGACAGAAGGAAGGTACAGAAGTATCACAGTTGAAGGTATCAATTTCAACTTAGAAACCTTTGTGCAATTAATCATGCATTTCAGACCTTTAGGTTTCATACTGTCAGTCAAAAATGTGTTACACCTTCTTAGGCAACCAATTTTTAAACTACCCAGTCCTGATGATCTTGATCTCCCAGAAGGAAAACAAACCTTCAAACTACCTCAATCAAAATCATAGAGTTAGATGTTTTACCTACAGAACCATCTGTTGTTAAAAACCTTCATCCACTTAGTGAAATACAACAAGATCTTATTGTTAGTTCAGAGTTCTTGAAACATTTAATCAATTGGACTGAAGCTAGTCACAAACAGAAGGAAGTTCAGGAAGCCTTAACAAAAGATATTGAGGAAATTCATATTAAGGTTGATGGACTGGGTGACTCAGTAGGTGATCTTCATGAGGAAATAGCACTTCTACGTGTTTCTACTAAACCTCAAGATGACCCGCACTGATATTCAACATATGTATTTTGAAATTCTAAAACATCTAAGATAAGCTATCTTTTTGATTAACAACAAATAGGGGGAAGAAGAAGAAAAGGAGAAGAAGACAAGAAAAGAGAACAGTGAAAATATTAGAAAGCATTGTATATCTTATGCAATTCTTGTGTTTTTGCTTTGATTATTATTCATCTGAACATAATTCGATTTTATTCGTCTGAATATTATTTTATCTTCTAATATTATGATTATTTGTTATCATAAAAAAGGGAGACATTGTTAAGTCAAGAAGACTTCACTTCTATTAATTTTGATGACAATCAAATAATAATAATCTTAGAAGTGTGTGAAT
>JAOTIZ010036458.1:0-16247 GCA_027123425.1 Erythroxylum panamense | reverse complement strand
TACCGTCGAGCAGCTCGACGACTACGTCGCCGCACTGGACGTCGACCTCGGCGACGAGATCTACGCCAGGCTCGACGAGGTCAGTCGCATTCCACTGGGGCAGCCGCACGAGCAGAACGCCCAGCGGCGGGACGTCGTGCTCGGCGGTGAGGACTTCAGGGTGCGGCCGGTACCGTCTGCGTGAGCGCGTTCCGCAGCCAGGCCACCTGACTCTTGAAGAACGCCCGTGAGACAGGCGCTTTGGGCGCCACGCCGTCGAAACCGTGGAACGCTCCCGGCACGACCTCGACCTCGCACGGTACGCCCGCGGCCACCAGGCGTTCGGCGTAGGCGAGGTCCTCGTCGTGGAAGAGATCGTTGGTGCCGACGCCGATCCACGCCGGCGGCAGGCCCGACAGATCCTCGTGCCTGCTCGGCACGGCCACGCTGGGATCGGCGTCCCCGAGATAGCAGTCCCAGCCGAAGACGTTCGCCTTCTGCGTCCACAGCCGGTGGTTCGGGTCGTCGAGGCCCGCCGCCGTGGCGGAGCGGTCGTCGACCATCGGGTAGACCAGAAGCTGTGCGATGACGTCGATTTCGCCTCTGTCCCTGGCCAATAGCGCGAGCGCGGCTGCTAGCCCGCCGCCCGCGCTGGCCCCGCCGATGGCCACCCTGGCCGGATCGACCGACGGCAGCGTCGGCAGCCACGCCAGCGCGCCGTAGCAGTCCTCGAGCGGAATCGGGTACGGATGCTCGGGCGCCAGTCGGTAGTCGACCGCGACCACCGTGATGCCGAGTTCGCGGGCGAAGCGGCGGCACAGCACGTCGTCCTGTGCCGCACTGCCGCGGTTTTGCTTGTTATTCGTTATAAGCATGTTACCCACGAGCTTTCAAGCTCACCCCTTTTCCTTCCCATCTTCAGGTGATTAGGCAAGACATCGAGTGAAAGAGAGACAAGGCCTCACTCTGAATTTGCATATTTTGTCTTTGAAGTCATTTCATGTAACATAAGGCTTTAGTCATATTTCGAGAACTATTGGCTTTTGACATTGATATTGTAATATGGATTGGAAGGCCATTAAACTTTGTAAAACTCTTAATTTATGATGATAATGAAATATGGATTTGTGTATGGACATGAAATGTGAATTTGTATATGTATGACTATGATGAATGATGACCATGAATGGTTGGTATATATATACATATATATACACATTAGTGAGATGTTATGGAAAAGACATATAGGAATTATGAATGGATAAGAATGAGGTTGCATAGAGGAAGTGAAAATGTGACAATTTTCAAGCTTTTCATGGAGGTAGGAATAGTGTTCTAAATTCAGGGAGAAAACTAGATTGATCTAGGTAGAAATAGACAAAATTGTCTTCTGGAAAGTTGGATATCAGAGCAGAAAGTTACGATCATTACAAATTGTGATGCTGCATGGAATGTATGCACAGGAGAGATATGGTAAATGATGAGAATGTGGGGTTTTGATGAAGCAAATGGGTCTAGAATTGAGAGTTTTACGTGCTAAATTTGGTGTTTGAATTGATATGAAGTGATTTTGCACTAGAAGAGTTGAATTTGGGATGATTATAAGTGAATATGATGTTAGATTGGATGTATGAAGCATTGGAGGGGCTAGGTCCATTAAACAGACCTTATCGGGTCAAAAAGTGACCCCCAGCCTCACCAATGTCCATTTAACGGACATGGATGTCCGTTAAATGGACTTTCTCGGCCAAAAATGGCTTCCAACCCCGACAATGTTCGTTAAACGGACATTCACGGGACAACATCAGTAAATCGCAATTTTTGACCATTTTAGAGGCCAAATCTCATTTTATGGTCTTCATGAAAGTTGTATATCTATAAGTCTAATTTCCAATCGTCCATGAACGAACTCAATCAGACATCTGTAGCAAAAGTTATGGCGATTGCGCCAAGACAGGTACCATATGATTGAGGATATAAATATGTTTGAATCTTTTGGTCATAACTTTGCCATCCGATCTCCGAATGAAGTGATTCTTGAAGCAATAGCTTCCTAACACATGTATATATCTCTTCATAAAAATTGGAATCTTTTAGAGTTGATTTGAAAAGGTTTATGGAAAATTCGTGAGGGGTCGGTTGAGAGAGCATGATTGAGGTATGTTCACACTTTGGCTTTTTAAGCATAACTTCTTCTATAGAGTTCCATTTGAGATAGTTATTGCTGCAAATTAAACTAGAAATATGGAGCTACAAATTATTTTGAAGAATTCAAATTGTAATTTTGGAGATTGACTGGTGTGGACACTCCACGCTTATGGGATGATGATTAATAAAGGTCATTGCAATAACCCTTCAAGGTAATATGCACGCTCGCATTTTATGATTTTCAGAACTTTAGTTGGGCTCCTAAAATGGGGTCCAACATTTATGGTATCAAAGCATAAAGATGAACTGATGATGGTCAAGGAAATTCCATTGGTTTAAGCTCACGTTTCATAATCCAATAGTTGGGTTCCGGAAGCGGTGCCCAACATTTGTGATATCATAGCAAGAGTCGAGTTTCGAAAATGGGGCCCTACACGAAAAGTGTCAAATGAATGCATTGAACAAATAATTGTAATGTATGCAATAATCAAATTCATGCGTGTATATACTAACATTATGCGTGAATATGAAATGCATTTTTCTAATCTCTCATTGTTATTTCTTGTTTGCAAAAATCCAGGGTTTTAACCCTTTGTATGGGAATGAGATGTTACATTGGACAACGAATACTACATTCATGACCCATTTGATCTTTTACAAATTCCATGAAACTCTTAACTCCTTCTACGTATTCAGTTGACCATTTTCCATGAGACATCTAACTCCTATCCATTTACCTATATAATAAAAAAGATAACTGAGTTACTACATGCATTTTTTGTTCAATGCTACGTCAAAAAAACCTATGTCATTAAGGTACGTGACATTGTTTACACCTGTAAATTGAGAAATGGAGTTCTCACTGTCGCTTCTAGGCTCGTGAAATTTTTCATTGATAAGCCTCATTGGAGTTGGATCACCGGTTTCTAGCCTATATACCATCCTATGTCTGTACTATGTTGATTTGTTTCTTTTATTAATTTGTTTATTTAAGTTCTTCTATTACATAATGTCAATTTATATGAACCAATTATGTAAACAATTTACAACAAAATGAAATGACAACTGACATATAAAACAATTAATTAACAAGCTATTACTAAGATGACTACTATTAATTCAAATTAACAATAATGGGTACTACTAATTCGCATTAACAACAGTTCCAATCTTTTGTCCAAATGATTTTGTAACTAGGTTCGACGAGTTACCTGAATAGACAGATGGTAAAATAACATAATTAAGTTCCAAGTTTTAGATTGTACAAGTTTATTTGTACCAGCTAGTTCAAGTTTGTTAAGATACATACTGTTAAGATGTAGGCTATGATATCTTAATCTTTAATTTTAGAAATTATTTATTAATTGGCATTAGTTGTGTTTAAGTGAGACTTTTCGAAGACAAGTTTGATAAGTTTAAAATTCTAATTAAGATGATATTTAGTATGTATATCCTATTGTGGGATAATGATGATCTTCTGGAAATTTAACTTGATTTTAGGACTTAAGTGTGATATGGGTTGTATGGTGAATGACTAGACAGCTAGGATTTCCATGATGATTTTCAATAATCTTGGGTAGTTGATTGAGTTAAGGTATGACAATATATGCTGCTGATTTTCTTGAAAAGATTACAAGACTTGAGTGGAGTCTTGGGAGCTACGTTTTTTAGCAGTTTTCGTTGTCTATTGGAAGTCTTTTTGCTTCTATAATTTTTAGTAGTTGTTTTGTGTGTTTTGGCTGCATAATCTGTGTGTGTGTGGTGAAATATAGTTGCTGTTTTTTTTTAATTTTAATGATCTTCGATTGCTAGATTTTATGTTGATTCTTGATCCACATTGGCTGCTGTGTTTCTCTATTCTAGTGTGATTTTATGGGCTGCAAAATTGTTGATCGTGCATGATTTAGCTACTATGTTCTCTTTTATTTTGAACGTCTATTGAGGGCAATTTTGCAGCTGATTTTTCTCTGTGTGTTTATGGGATCTAGTTGGGCAAAATCTATGATTGCGGAATCTTTGCAGCTACTGTTCTTGATCAATAGTGGTGGTTTTTTGAGAAAAAAATCTAGCAACTGTTATGGTTGTTGCAGCCCCAACATTTGCAACGTTTCACCGAAGAAATGCTTATGTCTATTGGCGATTTGTTCACTGCTATGTATCTGGTGGTTTGGTGATAATATCGGAGGACTGCAACATCATTCTTGATGAACAACTTTCCGATTCGTCATTGAAGGAGCTGAATTAATTAGGGAAGTTGTTTTTCTAAACTTAAGTGTATTTATTTATGTTTTATTATTTTAATCACTTGAGTTGTCTGTTTATTATCTTTTGTTAAAAGTTGTTGAGAGAAATCCTCTGTTGAGTTTAACAAGCTTTTGTTATTGATAGTGATTAACTTTCACGAGTAGTGAGGACAAGGGATAATGTCAAGGGTTTAGTGAGTTGACTCTGTAATGCCTTGAGTAAAACTATTATTGTATCATAGGTGAAAGTAATTAAGTTGGGTGAGGGGCCCGTAGAAGTCGGCAAGATGTGTCAAACTATATTAACAAATTTCGGTGTTGATTTACGTTTGTGCGCTTAATTTTTTTAGTTTTTAATTGTGCTAGAAACAACTATGGTTGAGTAAGCTCATCACATCAATAAATTGTTGTTAGATAAGATAATCGGGATTCTTACTAACTTTGAAATGAATTTGTTAAGGGGGGTAATAAGAAAAGAACAAAGAATTAGCATTGCAACCCAAGATTGATAAAGCCGTGAATGACTTAGAAGATGAATTTGATGAGAATGAGGACATGGAGTTATTGACAAGAAATTTCTATAAGTGGTTAAATAAAGTGAATAATGATAGACTCGAATTTAGGCAAAATGGTGGGAGTTCATCAAATAGCCATTTTAAACAACAAGCTAAAATTCAAAAGGATGAAAGAAAGGTGAAGAAAATTCAATGTCATAAATGTCAAGACTTTGAACATGTGCAAGCGGAATGCATTAACACTTTGAAGAAGAGAAAAGGGAAGTCCCATACAAGCACTTGGAGTGAGAATAAATCCAGAAGTGTATACAGTAATGAAGAAGAAATTGTGAGTAGTGCTGCATTGGTTGCTTTATATAGCAAAAGTCTAGTTACTTGCTTAACAACAACCAAAAAAGGAAGAAATTGATGATGAAAATGTAGATAAATAAGAAAATTTTGGGAAAAACACAGATGAATCAACGTAAAGTTTAATTTCATATTATGACATTGGTGACAGTAATTTAGATGATAAAAAGTAAGATTATGAAGCTTACAAAGTAATGTATGCTAAATGAGTGCAAACGTGCATGAAGAATGAAAAGCTAAAGAAGGAAAACTCCTCTATGAAGAACATCATTCAAGATTTAGAGAAGAAATTGTAATCTACAATAAATGAGCTTGATGAAACGAAATTAAAGTTGGTCAGTATAGAAAAGGGAATAAGAATATTAAATGGAGGTACCAAAAAGGTTAGGAAAGTTGATAGAAATTGGCAAGATTAAAGAGAACCTTCAAGGCATAGGCTATAAAGGTGAATTTTCTAAGTCAAATGATGAGAAAAATGGTGTAACCAGATCTGTCCAAAGAGAAACCTTAAGGAAGAATCGAAATTTCATATGTACATGTCACTTCTGTAGGGTTATCGGGCACATAAGGACAAAATGCTACAAGTTATTACAAATAATATTTCAAGGGGCTCAAAATCGAAAATCTATACACTCTCCATTAAATTTCTAGTAGCAACCCACGTTACCAAAACATATTTGGGTTAGAAATGGTCAATTATAAGCACAAAGACGTATTGAAGGAAAAATAAGAAAGCATAAAAAGGGGGTGGGGGCATTGTTAAGATACATGGTATGTATCTTATTATTAATTTTGACATTATTTGGTAATTATACTTTCAAGATAATGTTGATTAGTTTCAAATTCTAGTCAAGATGGGATAGCATATTCCTTGGAGATTTGATTGGTTGATTATAGCTAGACTATGTCTTAAGAATTGTCATTTTTGGGTGTGAATTAACGACAATTTCTGTATAACTTGGAGGCTGAAATTAAAAAGCTATCTTGGATAATATTTGAAAGGATTTTGTATGAAGATAGAACTTAATCTTGTGAAAATTTCTTGGTGAATCAGGTGACTGTGCTTGATGCATCTTTGGTCGTAAGTCTTCTTTGGTCTGTTGGGGTTTTTGGTGTAGCTATGTTTTGATCGTGGCCTTTGCATGAATCAACTGGGCATATTTATTCTACTCTTCAACGTCAATTAAGGATGGTTTTTGGGACTTGGCCGTTGATTTATTTTCTAATGTATGTGCTATCTTTGTTACTTTTTTGTCTTGATGAAGTGTTGATTCTTGATTCATATTGTGCTACTACGTTTCTCTATCCTAGCGTGATTTTATGGGCCGCTAAATTGTTCATCAAGCATTATTTGGTTGCTACGTTCTTTTCTATTTTGAATGTCTATTAAGGGCAATTTGGCGACTGGTTTTTCTCCTTGTGTTTGCATGATCTGGCTGGGCAAATCTGTCATTGTGTGGAATCTTTGTAGCTGTTGTTCTTGATCGATAGTGGTGGTTTTCTAAGAAAAATTCCAGCAACTGTTATGGTTGTTACAGACTCGATATTTGCATCGTTTCAGTGAAGAAATGTTAACGGTTGTTGATGCTTTATTTGCTGCTATGTATGTGATGTTACGATGATAATATCGAAAGACTACAATAGATTTATTGGTGGACAATTTTCCGATCTTTCATTGAAGAAGCTGGGATTATTAAGGAAGTTTTTCGTTCTTAAATGTCTCTATTTATGTTCGTTGCTATTTCAATTACTTGAGTTATTTTATTTTCATCATTTGTTATCAATTACTATTTCAAAAAATTCTCTGCTGAGATTAGTACGAGGTGATCGTACTTTTTGATATGATTTACTTTCACGGGTAGTGAAGACCAGGGATAATGTCAAGGATTGGGTTTGTCTACTTTGTAATGCCTTAAGTAAAATTATTGTTGTATCACAGGTGAAAGTAATTAAACTAAGTGAGGGCCCCATAGATGTAAGTAAGGTGTGCTGAAGTGCATTACCAAATCTCGGATATTGATTCATTTATTTTGAATTTAATTTTTTGTTTTCATTTGTACTGAAAACAACTGCGGTTGAACCAAAATTTTTACGAAACTACGTCATTTCAGAAATTTCAAAGTTGTTTTAATTATTTACCTGGTTGAAATTATTATTGGCATATGTTCCATTATTTTACTTATACATGCTAGCTAAGGTGAAAAACTATGTCTTACTCAATTCATCATTTTGGTTGGCATAGAACTTCAATAAATTTTCATAGGAACTTTTACTTGGAGAAGATTATAAAGATTGTTGAAACTTTTAACACAATCTTATAAATAATATATGAATATCCTTTCGGAAAGTGAAATTATAAAGAGGTCCAAAAGAAGTAGATATATTTCATAAACAAATTGTAAATAAAAAGATAGAAAAGTTTTAGTAAACTCAAAAGTGAAAAATAAATATGTGTATCATATTTTAATAGTGAAAGAATCATACGACATATAATTAAATATTTTAAATTAAAATTTGTTATCAACATAAACGAGATTGGAATATTGTGATACTAATCAAACGGATACAAGTCACAATTGTGGCATGAAATTAAATCATTTTAATATGTTTTATAGCAAAAGAAATAATATTAATTTAGGAAATAGTTGAATTAAAAAATGTAAAAGATATAAACATCTTTTATACTTTAAAAATTAAAAACACCTTCTAATTTTTAAAATTCTCAAAAACACTCCTTTTAATTGTCAATTTTTTTAAAAAAATTTGTTTACAATTTGATTCAAAAATAACAATGAAACACACGTGATATAAACACCATACATTAAAGGCATTAAATGTCACTAACATGTTAATCAAGCTTAATTTTAAAACTCAACTTGAGCTAATTACAATGCACTTAAATTAATAATTTAAAATAATTATAATATATTTAAGGTAAATTTGAATTAATTTAAGTTAAATTTGAAATTAAGAAATAATTAAATCATATTAAATCATTGTTATTTTTAATTGAAATTAAAAAAAATTTCATTTAAGATTTAAAAATATAAAAAAGTTAAAAATTTTAGAGGTTAAGAGATTTTTCTCAAGTTCCTTATATCATATGAGAGTCTCGTATTCTTTACAATTTCACTTTTAAAAAAAGAAGAACCAATCAAAAAGAAAAATTAAAATTTATAGCCTTAAAACAAAATTTCCAGTGTACAAAGCTAGAGCCATAAGGATTCTTTAACAGAGATAAAGGTAGCGAAATATAATTGATAGAAGAACCATGCAAGAATTTGGATCTAAAAGATAGACATGAAAATCCCACAAATCACGAAGCTTTTTATTTATTTATTAAATCTTTTTCACTTTCAAGTTTGTCTGAACTAGTTTATAATTAGATGGACTTCGTCCATCAAACACCAGCTTATTGTTTATACTAATTCCCTTCGATTGCCGCTTTAGTGTCGACTTCGATTCATGTTAGTTGATAATATGCTTATATCATATAAATTGATTAAATAAATCAATTAAACATATAGTTATCATTTTGTCTTAAGCTACGAATGTGTTGTAAATATAAATGGATTGAAGAATGAAATTAAACGCATAATTATTTCTGAAGTTGTTAAGGTACCATTTATAAGAGTATGGGTTATCCATGTTTATGTCATAGTGATGTTGGTACAACTGAAGAGGTGATAGGGTAATGGCACAAGCATAAAGGGCAGAGAATGCCCAAAGATACCATAATGTGTTTTTAGATAGAGGATCTTGGCGGAAAATCACATTAAGGTAAAGTGCTTTGAGATTGAACATTGTGGGATTTCTGAGAGAGTTATGTTTACTCAGAAACTGATGCAAGTAATAAAACAAACTGATACAAGCAAGTGAGGAAACTTTAAAAACATTAGTAGGAGTACTAGCTATAGAAGGAAAAGATTTCTTTATGAAAGCAAAGAGAGGTTGACTAGCCATACTTACTGAACAAAACTGTTTCAAAACGAAAGGAGTTGTGACTATATTTTGCTGAAGAGAAAGAGGATACTTATAGTGAAGAAAAGTATCTCAAAGGTTTGGAGGCCATCGTGGATGCTATTGAAGCAAATGAGCTGAAGAAGAACTGTCAGCATTCCATTGGATGTCCTCAGTCAGAGATTGACTCAGAGACATTTGCAGAAACTTTAGATGTTGGAACAGATGCTTCTGAATAAGCTTATATATTATCTGATTGAGAACTTGAATTTTCGACAATTTGTGTGGATCCAAGAGTTGCGATGAACTCTGTTTGTTTAGCTTTGTCCTTCCCAAGAGATGAGGTGGAAGGTTGAATTTTTGGTGGAAATGTTGGAGGTGTATGAATCTGTATTGGCTTACTCTACTGATTGACTGGTTCAAATGGTGTATAAGAGGTTGATGGCTCAAGAACCTTTGAAGACTCAACAACTCTTTATTTAGGCATATGTTCAGGTTTTTGCCTTGATTTTGACTTTCTTGGTTTCTCCGGAGTTGTTTGAGGATGTATGTACTATCTAATCAAAGGATAATTGAATTTGAATACCTTATAGTAGTCAGCTTCTTCTGGATACTTTTAATACATAAGAGATGGATATGTTGGTTATGTATTTGGAAAATCTGTTAAGGATGAGCCATAGATTGTCTTTGATTGTGCCGAATGCATGTCAGCTTCCATTTGTTTCACAATTTCTTATATCTTTTGTATCTCACAAACTTTAAAGTCAAAGTCAGGACCCATATAATGGGCAGAGATGTATTGTCAAAGTTCAACATCAAGATGCTAAATCTGAGCTTTGTATGACTTGTACATCTATTGGATTTGTTTAGAATCTACATCGACTTTAGGATGAGTAGCATGATTTTGTTTATTGATTCTATCCAACTTAGGATCAATTTTTCTCAGAACTTTGTTTTGTGTTATTGCGTTTGACGTTTTCCAATTGAGAACTTCATCAGATGAATTTGACACAAGTGTTCCTTATGATGTGATTCCCATGGATCGAATATAAAGGTTAGAGACAACCCGCATTGATTCATCAATCCTCCATTTCTGTAGGGGACTTGGGAAACTTTTGTTCTTGCCCAAGGTATATTTTCATATACAGTTTCCCAATCCCCCTACAGACTTGGAGGTCTTGCATTTTGCATAACTAGCTAGTGACTAGATCACTAGAGGAAGCAACCAAACCTTTCACATCTTGTTAGGCAGGTAATATTGATTCTTGTTCAGAGAAGTGAGTAAGGAGAGAGCCTACACGAAGTTATGGAAACATTGTCTATCGACCCTGTTCATTTATCTTCTACTTTGTCTATGTCTTCTTTACCTTCTACTGTAAAGTATGTGTTATCAAATAGAATAGAAAACCATGTAGAAATTACTCATGTACTTGTAAAAAATCGTGTTTGTGAATCTTCTTTACCTTTGCTGAGTCCGTACAGTATATATTCTCGTGACTATTCTTGGACTAGAAGTATTCGTATTATTTTGTCTACTACTAGACCTAAAGTTTGAGAAATCATCCAAAGTTTCAAATTGGAATAGTGTGGTCTCAGATCTACCACTGCAGAACAATACGTAAAGCTTGAAATCCCTAAAGAATTGATCTCTTTATAGAGGGAGCAAAATCATACATATTTTCATGTTGGAGCTATATACCTTGTTCTTACACTTCATGGAAGAAAGGGAATACTTGCTATAGCCAGGATATCTCTTTTAGACACAACTTATACTGTTAGACCCTGAAATTTTTATTATTATTATCGATTTATTTGTTTATGTTTTGTTTGTTTGTTTATCTATTTATTTTAGAATTGGGTCATTAAATTTAGTAAGTATGAATAAAGATTAGAATTTGATGGAAAGATTAGAATTACCTTAGAATTTATATGGTGTTAAGTGGATTAAAGGAGTTAGAGACATAAAAGACAAAAAGAAGGGGTAGAATTAGAAGAACCAGGTAAGTGATGGGTAAGATGCGAAAAACAAGAATAAAAATATGTCTTGGCTTAGAAGAAGAAGAGAAGCACAGTGAGAGGAGAAAGAAGAGAAGAGAAAAACGTGAAAGAAAGGAAAAGAAGAGAAGAAAAATCGAAGAAGTAAAGGAAGAAGGAGGAAAATCGTGGGAGGCTTGGAAGGAAGAAGAAAGAAGAAGAAAAAGAAGAGAAATCAACTTGCTAGAGGTAAGTTTATCATCTTTCTTCTTGCTTAGATACAAAAAGGGAATTAAATAGAGATTAGGGTTTTTGAATATATTGAAGAGTTTGAAGAATTTGAAGCTTCAACCAGTAAGTTATGCTTTAAATTTCATGAGTTTAGTTAAATGAAACTCAAATGAAGTTGAATGTGTGTAGAAAGTTGTTGACGAATGATTTAGGCAAATGTTCTCTTTTAGGGTTAATGATCAAAGATAGATCATGATGTATTTGTCAATGATATTGGGTTGAAATAAAGTTGAAAATGAAGTAGAAGACATGGATTAGGTTTAAGATGGGTTATATCCGAAATGGGGGAAGTAAAAAGATGAAAAATATAGCAAAATATGTTCTCGGAGTAGGTTTCTGTTAAAGTTCGTCGCGGCGAAGTCACTTTTCCTACACAAAGCATGCTTTGGTATTTTAGGCATAACTTTTTGTATAGTTATTCAAATGGAGCGATTTTTAATTTGGAGTAAACTGTAGACATAGGACTACAAATTATCAAGGGCAATCAACTTTGGATGGAAGTTGAGTATAGAATATTATTTCAGCATAAGAATAATCCCAAAATGTTTGGGGTATAGCTTTCAGATTTCTGAACCAAATTGAATGATTTTGGTGTCATTAGAAACTTAAGACAATGAGGAACATTTTTTTAGAAGGAATTATTACCAAATTTATTAATTTACCTGATCAGAATGATTATGAAAAATTGACCCGAAAGTATGGATTTTGAAAGGGTTATAGTTCAACTTTAGCATTTTTTTATTATTGAAGCCTTATGAATTTCATTTAAATGTTGTTTGAACGAGAACTTGGTTTGTTATAGGAAACTAAGCAAACACTATCCAAGAGCAAGAGGAAAGACAACATTGAATTTATATTTTCAAGCGAAATTAGGTGGGTAATATATTTATAGTTGTTGTGTAACATGGGCAAATTGCCTTGCTTGTATGTTGTGTTAAATTGCTTACTTTGAATTATGGAAAATTTTGAAAATTCATTGTGATTATGATCATGTTATGCCTAAAAAAATGTCATGGAATTTTGTATAAATGAAAAGAGGAAAAAGCATGATAAGCACGAAAAGTATGAATGTGTGTGAAATGAGTTAAGCATTGAAATTTGATTGTGTTTGGGCAAGAGAGGAACGTTTCGTTAGTCACATACATGTTGACCTATAGCTTTCTCCTGACTGCCCGCTTGAAGCCACGAGATCTTGAGAAATTGGACTCGTTTTGTTCATGGTATAAACTTCGATTTATCTATTTCGATCCACGAAACTCTTGAGCCATTTGTTGTGCATTTCATCATTGATTTGTCAAGCATGATGCATAATTGAGTGTTATGTTTTGATGGATAATTACATGATATGTTTTAGGTGATGACATTTTGTTAACTTTGAGTTGTGAGTTTGAATTGTTGAGTATTAAATTGCTAGATATATATGTACTTATGCTTGAATGTGTGGCTCATTACTGGTGACTATAAATATATTAGCTACTGAGTTGTGTAGCCCACCCCACTATTCACTCCTCAGGTGCAAAACGAGAAGGTTAGCAATCCTTGCAAGGCATCGAAAACTCCAAGATAGTTAGAGACTTTTGTACTAAGTTAGTAACTATTTTTGGATAGCTTTATAGGCATATCAACATTGAGCATCCTTTGTATTTCGTTTTAAACTTTGAAATGTATGATGATGTGTAAGTGAAGCCTATATGAACTCTTTTGGATTTACTAATGAAATGAAGAATTGAAGTTTCCTTTGAGTATGTCTAGATTTATGTTGTGGTTAAGTTTGGATGGTTAGAATTTGTTAAGGCATCAATTTGTACTTATTTGATACTTAATTATCTTTAATGTGTTGAAATTATTATTTGAAATTAATGGAATTACCTTATAATTGCTTACAGATGATTTTCAACACCTTCAAGTCTAAATTGAATCAAAAAGATGCAAAAGAATGAAGAAAATCCGAAATTCCTAATTTGACAGCAATTCTGTGACTAAGGCCCAAGGATGGAATAAATCTGCAGATCAACTTTCAAAAGTCAAAATTGAGATTTTCACAATCTTTGAAGATTATATTGCCATCTTTTAAGGGGATTGACTACCTGAAAATGGGGGATATAGTTTCCGACGAGAATCAAGGAAAGATAGGAGGAAAATCGGGGAAATAAGCATAAAAAGAGTGGAGATCACTATTCACGAGAGCCAAGTTTTTTTTAGAAATTTTTATTTTTGCTATTTTCTTTCCAATCTCTTTATGTTTTCTGCATACTTTTTATTAGTGTTTTCGTATTTTCCAGTAAAGAACCAAGGATGGAGACCTTAAGCTTTGTTATTTCTTTTGTTTTTGATTATATTATAAGTAGCTAAACCTATTGTCTTGGTGAAGGTGATCCGGGTTATCTGCTATTATGGTGAGATGTTTCGAATAGAGTTTACGTTGTTAATAAACATTGGATATCTTCATATCTACTCTTTCTAATTGAATTCGTTAGTTTCTAGGTGCACAACTAGGGATTAATTTATTCAATAACTAGATTAACGAAATATGAAGTTCAGTTTTGCTAATCACAAGTAGTAATTAGGGCGACCTTCTCTACGTTAGAGCTGTAAATTCTAAGGAGATATTCGCTTGATTGATTGCATGTCTTACATGTATTTCGCTTGCTCATTGGTTCTTGATTTGTAATGCTATTATTCAATTACACCTACGATCGTACCTAGGTTATTGTCTAATAAGGATGCTAGGATACATGTTTCTAGTCATTACCCTTAAGAGAAAACTTTCCCAATGAATGTTTGTTAATGATTGCAATTTTATATCGAGGATTCATAATAGCATGGTAACATTGGTGACCCGAAACCAAGGTATTTTCTCGTTGATTTTTCAAATTCAGTTATTGCTCTCGATTTGTAATTTTTCTCATAATTTTCTTAGATTGCCATGAACCAAACCCCCCTTTTATTTTCGTTACTTGCTCCGTCTAAATTCGTAATTTCATTACCGTAAAGATTCCTCGTGGGAACGATATCTGCTTATCGCTACTATATTAATTTGTTTTAACGGAAGTGATTTCTTTTGAATTTGGCTGTAGGCGATAGCAGCACCAAATTTTGATGCCATTGTCGGGAAATTTTGACGGTTTATGTACGTTATATGTTCAAACCAATCAGATAATTTACAGTACAATCATGAGATCAAAAAGACTGCAGAAATAGACCAAACAGCAAAAAGAGACGCAAAGAATGGATAGAATAGCCGTAAATCGCACCCTTCGTGAACTAGTCACGCCAACGGACGCACAACAGCCACACTACATCAATTTCCTGAATTTAGGTGATAACAATACTTTTGAATTAAAATCTGGACTGATTCACTTATTACCTATTTTCAGGGGTTTACCGGGAGAAGACCCATACAAGCACTTGAAGGAATTCGACGTGGTTTATATGGGGATGAAACTGACGAATGTGACAGAAGAGCAGATTAAGCTGAGAGGCTTTTTGTTCTCCCTGAAAGATGATGTGCAAGATTGGCTGTACTATTCAGCCGGAGAAAACATGCAAACGTGGGCTGAAATAAAGAGGCTTTCTTCGAAAAGTATTTTCCAGCATTGAGAGCAACTAATATTCATAAAGAGATTTGCAGAATTCGTCATCACGTGGGAGAAACACTCTACGAGTATTGGGAAATATTCAAGAAACTATGTGCTAGCTGTCCACACCACCAAATAACCGAACAACTATTGATTCAATATTTTTACAAAGGGCTCTTACTTTCGGATAGAAGTATGATAGACACTGCAAGCGGTGGTGCTTTAGTTGATAAAACACCGACAGCTGCAAGGGAATTAATCGCTAAGATGGCCTCCAACACTCAACAACTCGGGATACGTATGGGGTATGGATCAAAAGGCATAAATGAAGTTAGCGTAACTTCGTTGGAGAAGAGATTGGATGACCTCACTTCTTTGGTGTGACAATTGGCGGTCACGAAGAAAGAAGAAGCAAAGGTATGTGGTATATGTTCAATGTTAGGACATGCTACTAATTTATGTCTGATTTTGCAAGAGGAAAACACAGAACAGGTTAATGCCGTGGGAGGATTTGTTGGGCCAAGTCAAAGGAACTACGACCCATTTTTCAACACCTACAATCTGGGTTGGCGTGATCACCCAAATTTGCGATATGGAAATCCTTAAGGGCAGCAAACAACCACGAATTTCCAGCAGTTTAAACAATCGTACGTGTCTCGATAAAATCCAAATATAACATCAAATGCCGAAGGTAAGTCCTCTTTGGAAGATATAGCGCAATGTTTGGCCACTAACATTTTGATGTTTCAGCGGAGTACTGAAACAAGTATTCGAAATATTGAAAGCCAACAAAGGAACATTGTGTAACATCCCATCACCGATGGGAAGGGTAAAATAGTAATTTGGAATAGTTTATGGGTGCTTAAAAATTGCCTTGATATATTCATGCATATAAATACACGTGAATAGTGAATTTTGCACATGTAAATGCCTGTACATGCATTCATGACATTTCCCGGTATATTTGGTTATAAATGTGATTGTTATGAAAAATGTGACTTATGTGTTTGGAAAATTGATTGGAGAGAGTCATTGTGAGTTTGAGAATTTTTAGTGAATTTTAAAAATTTTCTGGAAATTTCGGGGTACTTTTTCGGACTAGGAAAAATGCCAAGTGGCAGACTAATTGTTTCCCGGTAGTAGAAATGACTGTCCAATGGCACTGAAAATTTAGATACATGCTTTTAGGAATTATTGTTTTGAGCCATTGG
>JAOTIZ010036240.1:0-16298 GCA_027123425.1 Erythroxylum panamense | reverse complement strand
CACCTTTATGGTACAACAGCATGTTTAGCACTGCAAGTGTTATAGCACAAGGTTTCAGGACAACGAAAGTCGGGCTCCGGGATCGGGGTGCGACATTTGTGGTATCAGAGCAGCTCTAGGTTTATGATTTCCTAGCACTCTTTATATTCTCAATGTTTTCAACCCTCAATTCCGCTTCAACCAGCTATTGAAAGTCACAGAAGTTCTGCACCACTACTTTTTCTCTGATGGCTAAGTGCAACCCTGATTCAAACCGACGACACTTAGCCGCCTCACTCAGCATCATCTCTGTTGCATATTGGGATAACTGTGTAAACTGACGCTCATACTCACTTACTGTCATCTCTCTCTGGGTGAGACTTAGAAATTCCCTCTGTTTCTGCTGAATATATACCTCAGACAGATACTTCTTCTTGTACACTGCTAAGAAATCTTTTCATGCCAACGCCGGCGGTCTGATCTGGCTCCCTGGCACACTCTCCCACTAATGTAGAGCATCTCCCTAAAGCAAGCTAGCAGCATACACAACATTCTCACCATCATCACATTCCATCTGATCCAGTATCCTCTTGATCTTTCTCAGCCAGGTCTCAACTTCTTCTGGGTCAGTGATCCCATAGAAGTCTACTGCCCCATATTTTCTCAACTTGTCAAATTGTTTCCCCTTCTTAACTGGGGTCGGAGTAGAAGTCTGTGGCATCTGACCCATGGCCTGGACAAATGCTTGAGCAAAGGCTTGGAACATTCTCGGATCCAACGAAGGCATTGCTCTTGTGGAACCGGCGACTCATGCGTCGGTGATTGAAAAGGCCCACTACCAAGCCCTACAGAAGCCTCAACATTTCTTGGGGCTATTGACTCATCAGTACTCTCTTCCCTTGACGAAGAGTCAGGTGCGGCGGATCCTTGCAAAATTCCTCATGTCCTTCTACAAGGTGACATCGTACTCCTTTAATAAAAACACTAACGATTAGCTTCTAATTCATCTTGATCTTATTTCCTACATTTATGCATGATATGCATGTCACTTAATGCAATCAATCACGTCATAATGCAACAATTAATCACAGAGCATACAATTCATACTATTATGCAATCTAAGCCTAGGAAAAACTTAAGCTCTGATACCACAAGATGTTGGACCCCATTTTTGGAGCCCAACGATCGATTCGAATTCTAGCAGATACTTGCCCCGAGTCTCGTGATTGAGAAAACCATTCTGGACAGTTGCGAGAGGGTGGTGTGAATGAGAAGCGGAAAGTATTGCATTTAAGAAATTTCAACGTGGCAAGAAACGGAAGTTCACGGCGGCGAAAGTCATTCTTTGCCACGACGAAGATGCCTTTAGAAAGGTTCGCTACGGCGAAAGTGATTCTTCGTCGTGGCAAAGACGCCTTCGAAAAGTTTCACCATGGCGACCTTCGGCTTCGCCACGGTGAAACACTCAAAATATGAAATTTCACAAACATTTTTAAGGAATCCAACCCGGCCCTTTTGTCATTCTCACTTAAGATCTAATAATCCGATTCTTTGAAACCCGTGGATAGACCAACAACACCCGCGATCTATAATCCAACCCGAGACGTTATCTTTCGACTTTGCTTTACCCGTACACAAAACACCCCCTCTCTCCCCTGCAATCTCTCCCATATAAAAACACAAAATCCCAAATGCATATACAGCCAAGACACCACCTCCATGTCTCATCTTTTCGTTATCTTTCTCTATACTTTCCGCAGGTACTTTCGTCCAAACAAATAGAGAACAGCAAATCGAAATCAATCAATCAATCACGAGAGGGGTCTCTGATATCATAAATTATTTCACAGAAAAGGGGGGAGATACATAGTATAGGTTTTTAATTAAATTTGTTGTATCGAACAGGATAGTGATTAGTTGGCAATATATACAAATATGGGTAAGAAGAGGAAATCAATAGCTACGAGCCTCGACGAGGTGGATCGGACCATGTACGCGTCGTTCTGCAGCGCCGCTAATTCCCTCTCTCAGCTCTATACACAGGCCATGAACCACCAAAAGCTTTCTTTTCAAGCCGGTGAAAGACACGGTCTTGTAAGACTTCCTTTTCTATCACCAGAATTCTGTTTCTTTTACTTTCATTGTTTTGCGTAACCTGTCTCAGTTTGTGTTTGTGCGTGTAAGTGGTCTGCGGGTGCTTTTGTATCGGTTATTTTGTTGGGTTTTTTTTAGGTGATCAAGTATGATTTTTTTTCCCTGCTGGTCTTTTGTTATTGGGTTTTCATGATTAAGGATGGAAAGTACCGTTTTTCAGTCTGACGGTTTCTAATTTCGCATCGGATTACTTGGTTGTGCTTTTCTAAACCAATTTGAAGGATACAGTGAATGGATGGATTGATGGCTAGGATAGCAGATATGTTGATGGTTTCATTAGGGGAATCATGCTGACAGTTATGGAGTGATACTACAACTTTGGTCCTTGTTAGTAATTGATGAAACTGGAAAATTGGAATGTTCTCTTCACTTGTTTTAGGGTGGCTTATGGTAGATTGATTCAATAAAGCCTACTCCAATATCTAGTTGCATACTCTTTCGTGGTGGACTAGCAAGCAAGCTATTTACCATTGTGGCATTGAACAGAAAATTTTAACGCCGTTAATCTTGGATCCTATATTACTCATAGGCGTGGTCCAAGGAAAGTTCTTGAATAACAACAAAATTGGGATTTTTAATACTTTGAGTCTTTAAAAGTAGGATTATATTTTGTAATCTTTTTTATAATAAGGATGAGCCTAGCTCAGCTGATCTGTCTTCTCCTTATTTCTTTTACTTCTAGGTTTCTTTTTATTCCTCTTTCCCTCCTTATTTGGTAAATAAGTCTATGCAAGTATTTGCCCATATAAAACAATATTATGATGCCAACTGGGATATAGTTTTTATGTCAATGCTCAGACTCACAGATAATGAAGACAATTGTATATACTAATTCAATAAAGCTGCATAATTAGGACATGTTCTCACTAATTTTTTGCTTAAGAGATCCAGCTTGAAATTTGAAAGGTTCTAATGTATTTTAATATAAGAATTTCTTATGCAAGTGTTGAAATAATGGCTTTAAGATGCATCTAGTAGAAGGTAACAATGATGGAACTTCTTCAAGAAGAAATGTAAACTGCCGTGGTTGAAAAAGAAAGCTGAAAAGGGTGTGGTTAACAGAATTTCAGAGTGGTTTTTTAACTTGAAAATCTATTATTGTTGTGTTTGTAATCTATTTATGTAAATGTAAATTTATGACTGAATAATGTAAAATTTATAGGATTGTTCTTAATATTCAATAATGTATATTCTCTTAGTTTTATTCTTCTTAAAGATGTGAAAAAAGATGCTCACCAAAGGTGTACCTTTGATGTGCATAAGTAAAAATATTTTAAAGGTAGATCTTGCAAGAATGTTTTGATAATTTATTCAGTCAAAGATATCACCGACCATGCTACTTTAGAAGCAAATATAGCCCATGCTCCCCAATCTAGTAAAGAGCACAAAACAAGTAGATGGACATAATTGTTCTCATAATTCTGTATGAAATTGTTAATAGTTATTTTTGAGGAAAAGGAAAAGGTTGTTTGAAGGGGAGGAAAGATATCTTTGCTTCTTGTACTGAATTGCCTTTATTAATTTAACTTGTTGACTTGAGTTGTTCATTTTGATGTTACTACTAAAATGATGATGTTATTTTCTCCCCGTAAAGCATCTTGACCTTCTTTTCAACTATTTTCTTATGTCACTGTTCCTTTATTGCACTTAGTTTGGATGAGTTCATCAATTATAATTGTAGCTCAAAAATAGTGACATTTAGTAACTTTTCTTGAATCAAGCTTGTTACATATAAATTCAATACGAGTACCTCTGAGAGATTTGGTCAAGATATTTGCTAGTTGATTGGTTGAATTGACATGACTAGTAGTGATGCAAACAAACAAAACTTTCTCTCGAATAAAGTAGCAATCAATTTCTATGTGTTTGGTTCTTTCATGAAATAATGGGTTAGAAGCAATATGGAGAGTAGCTTGATTATCACACAATAACTTCATCTGTGATACTTCTCCAAATTTTAACTCTTGAACTAACTGCTTCATCCAAATAAGCTCACAAGTTGCTAGAGCCATTGCACGATATTCTGCTTCTGCACTCGACCTAGCAACAACATCTTGTTTCTTACTTTTCCAAGATACAAGATTTCCTCCTCCAACAACTCCAAAGCCCGAAGTTGAACGCCTATCGGATGGAGAACTTGCCCAATCAGCATCAAAGTATCCAATAATTTGTGAATGATCTCGGTTTTCATATAATAATCCTTTTCTTGGTGCACCCTTAATGTACCTCAGAATTCGAATAACTGCATCCCAGTGACTATCACATGGAGCTTGTAGGAATTGACTAACAACATTAACCGAGAAAGAAATATTAGGTCGTGCGATGGTGAGATAATTTTCCTACCAATCTCTGATATCGGCCAGGATGAGCAAGTGGCTCCCCTTGATCAGGTAAAAGCTTTGAATTAGGATCCATAGGTGAGTCTATTGGTCTACAGTTTGGCATCCCTATTTATTCTAGAATATCCAATGCATACTTTCGATGGGAGAGTACAATACCAGATTTGGACTGAGCAACTTCAATGCCAAGAAAATATCAGAGTGAACTCGAATCTTTTGTCTGAAAATGACGAAACAGATGTGTCTTCAATTGTTCACTCGTACCTGGATCACTTCCAGTAATGACAATATCATCCACACAAACAATTAGATAGATACACTATTCTGATGATGTATATTTATAAAAGACAGAGTGATCAGACTCATGTCGATTCATACCAAACTCTTGAACAACATGACTAAGTTGTCCAAACCAGGCATGAGGAGGTTGTTTCAAACCATATAAAGAGCGACGAAGCTTACACACTAAGCTGACAGTTTATCTTGACTAGGGGAAGAGATATGAATGAAACATGTGCAGCCAAAGACTCGTTGTGGAAGGGAGAATAATAGTTGATCAGGAAATAGGATAGAATGGGGTACCTGATTCTGTAGACTAGATGATGGCATGCTATTAATCAAGAAGCATGCAGTTAAGACAACATCTTCCCAATATTGTGATGGAACCTAATTGTATAAAGGCAAGGTACGAGCAGTTTCTAGGAGATGTCTATTCTTTCGTTCAGCAATCCAATTTGGTTGTGGAGCACATGAGGTCTGATGAAGAATTCCTTGGAAACATGTGAATTGGGTGAAAGGAATGGACAAATATTCATAAGCATTATCACTTCTCAACACCGAAATATTAGTGTTAAATTGTGTCTTAATTTTTTTCAAAAAAAGATTTAATGGAAAATAATTCTGAACGAGCTTTCATTAAAAATGACCAAGTGCAACGAGAATAATCGTCAATAAATGTAACAAAATATTGAAATTCCAAAATAAAAGAGACACGGCGAGGACCCCAAATGTTTGAATGAACTAACTCAAAAGGGTATGTAGCCCGTTTATTGACACGTTTTGGAAATGAACTTCGAGAATGTTTTCCAAGCTGACTTGATTCATAGTCTAAAGAAGACAAGATAGGTAAAGTAGGCACCATCTTCTGGAGTTTCAACAAACTACGATACCCCAAACAATTATGAATTAGAATTGGAGATTCTGAAATAGTGCATGCTATAGGTGAAGGAGGTAGATTTAAATGATAAAGGCCCTGCGACTCATGTCCTGCGCCAATCATCCATCCCGTATTGCGATCTTTTATAGCAACATAATTTTTATTAAAAGTGATAGAACTATTTAAAGATTGTGTAAGTTTACTGACAGAAGCAAGATTAAAGGGGCAATTAGGAATATAAAGATTACATTCTAAATGCAAGGATGGAAGTGGTTGAGCAGAACCTACAACTTTAACAACTGTTTGAGTCCCATTAGCTAAAGTAACAGGAGGAAAAGATGTAGTGTTAGTAAAATGAGAGAGCAAATGTGGGTTACCAGAGATATGATTAGAAGCACCAGAATCAAGTAACCAAGGGAAAGACTTAGTGAGGCATGCTATGGAATTACTCGAATGAGCTATCGAGCAACAAAGGAGGAAGACTGCTTAGCTGCCTGATACTTGAGGTACACTTCATAATCAGTACCAGTAAGAGTCACCAATGGCTAAGTAGAGGACTCAGACTGAAGGTCAGACTGATTAGTATGAACAACATTAGCAGCTCGAGGGGGACCATGTGATTTATAACATTTGTCCTTAGTATGCCCCCATTGACGACAATAACGACATTTGGGTCAACCACCACCACCACCCTCGACTCTACTCTATTAGTATTTTGAGACTGAGAGGCCGAAAGAATCAACTAAGGGAGATCCTATCATAATAAAAGGTGACGAAATTTAGACATGTTCATATCGTGTTGTTTGAGAGTAACCAAGTTTGATACTACAAAAAACAATCTTTGAATGTCGTTAATAGAAAGTAATTTTGCCTGACTCCGTATCTCAACACAAGTTCTGTAGGCCTTATAAATTGGGTGGATTTGATGAACAATTGTTTTTCATATCATACAACATAATAATGTATCAATTTGAGCTCAAGCAGATTTATTTGTTTCAATATCCTCAACCCTAGTAGTTAAGCGATTGGCTGGTCTTGACTCATACTGCACAATTCAACAGAGGCAGCCAATGATGTATGATTAGAACTACCTACTAGTTTTTTATTGGAATTGAGGGAAGAGAAATAAAGGGAAAAGCACCTAATTGAGACCTGAAACCTATAGGAGCCATGAACGGATGTGGGAAAATTTTTTTCCAGTAACTGTCAGACTAATTTTTCGATGACTTGACGGTGAATAGAAGTAAAACTCAAGGGAATCAGCTCACTGGTGACTACTGAGGTAGTTGGTGCTGGCAGTGACAAGTCACGCTCACCGAAGAGAGATCGATAAAAGGGCCGCTTTCTGTCAACTTTTGGTGACCTTTTCCGGCGGCGAAATCAATCGTGGGCTATGGGAAACGACTGGTCGACATTATCTGAACAGGTGAGTGGTGATGGTGAGATGAGACGCGTGCCTAAGAGGGAGATCGGAAAATCAACCATCAAAGCGACGAGCGGCGCGTGATGGTGCGTGGAGTAGCTGGGGTTCTGCTGGCAAGTGAGGGAGCAACAAACTGGTGATGTTAGATCTTTGATCTAACACCAAATTAATGAAGTCTGAACTTTGCCAGAATTTGATTGGAAAGTAATTGGAAAATCCTAAAACCCTAGTGCTTTGATACCATGTGAAACTCAGAGAAATCTATTATTCGTACATATATACGTTGATGAAAATGCAAGTATAAATAGTTAATGTCTAACCCTAGAATAGGAAATACAATCAATGGTATTAAATACTTTCCTATTTTATCACTATACAGCTATATACAACTCAACACTGCTTAATATGAGATAGAATGTTCTCTTTATTTACATACAGCAAAAATTCCCTTTCTGATTTAAAAATTAGTTCCTTTGTAAATAAAATTACAAAATTGCACTCTTTTAACAAGATTTGATTCCAAATCCTTAGTGACTGACTTGGTTTTACTCCAAATTGTAATGATGATTTCTTTATTCCTTCTTTACCACTACACTAAGTAAAAGTTTCTCCTCTAGCTTGTAATAGTGGCTAAATTTTCCTGCAGTGGGATCACCTCTCAATGACAACTCATATATGGTCTTTTGAAAGTGAATGGGGAAACAAAATCATTATCAAATAATGGGTTAAATAAATAAAAATAATGGCACCTTGAGTCCTATACGCAATATTTCTTTTCTATCAGGGCCCTGTTCCATCCTATCTTTCTCACTACCATCTTCCCAATGTAACAAGAACCAAAACTTTCAAATGAGGGTTTTACTGCCTTTGATTAGTTGCATTCTCATATGAGCTAAGTCAGATGTGTTTGTGTTAGAATATTTGTCTTGCATATCTCGTTCTTGTCGTTTTTTAATTTGGGATTTGGGACTTGTTAGGGTTTCTTTTCCTATTGTGTCTCTTAGTTACACTTGATCATGCTCCAATCCTGCTTGGGCTTATGTGGCAAGCGGTTAAATGATGTGCCAACATCATCTAACTATAAATATTTTTCACCTGTTTTGTTGGACACTTGTGGACAATTTCAGTAGTTAAATGCCAGTTATTCTTCCAGGTAACTCCTTTTGTTCTACTAGGTAATACCAACTTATGAAGGTTCTTAAATTTTATAGTGCCAAATGTGCAAATTTTCATCAAATTGGACTCATTGTTGTTTTTCTTTACTTATAAGGGCTAGTTAACCATTTCTTAACATGGGAGGCTTTGTTTAAACTTTTTTTTTTTTTTTACGAAACCTTCTCTATGCCTGAACAAAACACAAGCTATTACTAATTTGTTGGAGAATAGCAAACTACATGGTGTTTTAAGCCAACTACATTGACAATCAACTTCTATCTTCAGTGCTGTCATTTTTATTTTTGGACAACTGTATTGAATAATTCTCTTGATATGGAAGTATACTTTTCCTAAATCTTTTGGTGAACTTGGAGGTTGAAAATGAGAAATTTCTGGTGCTAATCGCTTTTTTATTGTACCTAAAGAATGATAGTAACATACCAGTCCTATACACCTTTATATTGTTATGAAAACAGTGAACTAGCATTAAAGAACCTTTGGTGTGTGTATTACCATTCCTCGCCCACGCATTTCAAAGAAAAATTATGAAGAATGTTTTTTTTTCAATCTTTTTTAATAATTAATCTTGTTACGGTTTTTGACCTTCCTTTTTCAGCTACCTAAGTTAGCATTTTAATTTGGACAGTGCAATGATGTATAAAGTTTGAACTTACAATTCCATGGTTTCTGTCACAGTTCCCATAAAACCTCATTGATTTGATGTGTCTTGGTCTCCCTGTTGATTTAGGAAAAACTGTATCAGTGGATTCGAAGACAACAAGAAGAGGGATCGAGAGTTACGACGGTTGATATTCTGAATTATATACAGGTTTGAGTGATTGTATCCAGTTTTACTCTGCCTGGAGTTATTAATCACCCCCTACTTCTTTCCTTTTACCTGCTATTATTACTGAAGAATCCAATATGAGCGTGGCAGCTTAACTTGCATGTTTATCCAAGCAATCTTGCATCTATTATATCCTGTTAGACAGTGATAGCGCTGTACATCTAAATACATCTAATTATGCACTTCTTATGATCATGAGCATGTTTAAGTAATTTCTAAGTGACGTTTATAGCATTGATGATGTAGTGCACGAGTGAACGTTAAAGTTTATCTGACAGCTGATGATGGAGTGTACAAGGGAATGCTAAAGTGTAAAGAGCACAAAGGGACATTGACTTGAGAGGGACTCTTAAGAAGTGCTTTTTACACTTTTATTTTTGTTCTTGCACTAATTTTCTACTGCAAGAACATATAATGTGATTGACTATGATTTTACATGCAACTATATTGTTGATAATTTCTTCATTTTGATTGTTAAAGAGACATTATTGCTTTGATATTGATGCAGCATGAGTTGGAATATTGTGGGGAAGAGCCATCAATGTCCCCAAGAGCACCGCACCAACATCAGAATTCCCAGCCAAATCAGTTCTCCAGCGCTGGCCTTTTGATTTCTTCAGGCTCGACAGGCCCAACAATTGCCAACCAGCACTGTGATCAACAAACCAAGAATGCAGTTTTCTCCAATGCTTTGTCAAGCCCCATCCGCAGGAGCCTCCAAAATTATCACATTGCTCAGGGAGGCTACTATCCAGCCTGTGGTCCTCCATCAGGCAACCAGAGCAGGGAGTCCAATCCTCTTAGCTCCAATGATTCTTCCATGGACATATGAAATAGCAGTTCCCTTGAACAACTTGCTTTATGCTGTTAATGGACCTGGAAAGCTGTTGGTGCTTCACTTGTGGAAGTTGTACAAGACAAATTGCATTATCTTGGTATGTTAAGCATGTGAAGGAAAAGCTTGGCGTGAGTTCTCATGGGGCTTAATACATTTCTCTGAGCAACATACGCCATCAGTTATTATCTTTTGTCTTTTTAGCTGCTTAATGTCAGTCATGTAAAGCACTTGCATTGAATTGACCATGTTCCTTACAAGTTGATGCCTTATGTTGGTTATTGTTAATCTTGCTTTCACAAAATGACTTGTTTCTCAATAAAGTGCTTATAAAATTGTGGTTCTATGTTGCTGCGTCTGTCTCTTATACAGACTGGTTTACTAAATTTGCATTTGGTTTTACTGGATCTTGGTAGGTCCTTTATGTGCAGCAGGTAATGAAACAATCCAAAACATGTGAAGAAATCTTTACATATATTCATTTGGAGTTTCTACGTTAGGGGAGGAAAACAGAGTTGATAAGTTCTGTGATTGCGTATCAAGAGAAAGGTGGTCGTTAGCACATAGCGGAAACAAGTAGCTTTTACTGATAATATTGATTATGTAAAACTTTGTATAGTTAATTGTCAATTCTCTTATAGTAACACTAGGAAAAAGGAGAGTCAATAGTCATTTGTCAACGTCCTCAAAAGATGTTGCAATCAAAATCATGTTTTATCAATAATAGCGATCATTGTAGATTGATGAAGAATGAACACGTTTCAAAAATTATACTGGGATGGGAGCTCCGGAGCTTACCATAAAATGGGGACAGAGAGCTTGAGTTTCTAGTATCCCAAGCTTAATCAAGATTCTAGACAGAAATTTAGATAAGAGGGAAAGAGAGGAGAGAAAAGAGTTGTTTTTGTAATTATTTCTTATCCTCTTGAATGATTATAGGCCTCCTATATATATCCAGTTAACAACCTGTTAACAGTTTGACGTATGCTCTAATAAAAATTTTAGAATTAACACTAAAATATCAAAATTGCAAAAAAAACAAGTATCTGTGCTATGCCATAGCTCTCTTCTCTGCAAAGATCTGTCTACAGTGTCATCTTTAGTATCTCTAGGTATATAAGGAAAATGTAAGGGAGGATGTTGATTATAAATAGCCTCGTAAGGAGTTATGAGAGTAGCGGAGAGAAAAGTTGTAGTGTACCATTATGCAACTAAAGGCAGTCACTTACTTCGTTCATCAGGCTTATCTCAACACGTACACCTAAGGTATGATTTAAAGCATCTATTAAGTACTACAGTTTTCCCATCTGCTTGTGGGTGGTATGCTGTTGAAAGTAACAAATCAACTGCTTGTATAGAAAGTAAAGCCTCCCATAACTGTGTGACAAATATGGGATCCCTATCGCTCATAATAATTTTGGGTCACCCATGCAACTTAAAGACGTAATCTAGATACAGTTGAGCAACATTAACATCTGTATAAGGATGTTTTAATGCTATAAAATGAGCATATTTACTTAACCTATCTACTGCCACAAATATTACAAAGTATTTGCTAAACATAAGCAATCCTTCAATAAAATCTATGGAAACACCCATCTTACCTCAAAAGGAATTGGTAAAGGTTGCTGTAAACCAACATAAGCAGTAGTATCATACTTGTAAGATTAGCGCACCAAACATTCCCGGATGAAATGAGTAACATGTTTATGTAACCCTTTCCAATAGAACAACCCTTTGATCTTCTTTACAGTGGAGTCTTTACATAAATGTCCTCCTTTAGGGGAGTTATGATCCCAAGAAACGATTTTTGTTTTCAACTCTTCATAAGATTTTCATAAGATCCAACCCCTATCTTCCCTTTTCTTCTTAGAATTCCATTCTGTTAAATGTGACTTTGAAACAGTCAAAGATATTATTAGAATATTTTCTTTAAGTTCAGATTTTATATTATGCTGATTTAGATTAAATGTTATCTGATTTTTGAATTTTAGTTAGAGAAAGACTGTATAAATAGACAAGTTTCTATCCAATAAATTTGAGAGTTTTCTCCATACATATATTCTCCCTACAAAAAAAACCAACAATTGGTATCATAGCTCTCTTGATCTTAAAGGACCTCTAAACCTACAAACCTGTAACTATAACCTACAACTCATTCTACGCTTTGCCACACCACAAACAAAAACCACACAACAATGGATTCAAAATCATCATTCACTGTCATTACTCTGTCAGTGTTTGATGGAAGAAATTATTTAAGTTGGGCTGTTTGAATGGAGGCATTTCTTGAAGCAAATGACTTGTGGGAAGCTATAGATGAAGACTACGACGTTCCGGAGTTGCCTACAAATCCAACGGTGGTTCAAATCAAAATCCACAAAGAAAAGAAACAGAGAAAATCCAAAGCAAAAGCTTGCTTGTTTTCAGAAGCCACACCAACAATTTTTTATAGAATTATGACGCTCAAGACGAGAAAAGAAATTTGGGATTTCTTAAAAGAAGAATATGCAGGGAACGAAAGAATCAAAAGAATGCAAATGCTCAACTTGATCAGAGAATTTGAGATACAAAAAATGGAGGAGTCAGAAATGATAAGGGAGTACTCCAACAGGCTCATTGCCATTGCCAATAACGTAAGATTTCTTGGTTCAAATTTTGATGATTCTATAATAGTTCAAAAAATTCTAGTAACCATCCCAGAAAGATTTGAGGCTACAATTTCATCACTCGAAAACTCAAAGGATTTGGCAAAAATTAGTTTGGCAGAATTATTAAGTGCATTACAGGCACAAGAACAAAGGAGATTCATGAGGCAAGAAGGAATCATGAAAGGCGCTTTTCCAGTAAAATCATACAACAAAAAGAGGATTAATAACAACAATGCTCAGAGTTTTCCACCATGTTCGTATTGCAAGAAAACAAATCATCCAGAATACAAGTGCTGGTGGAGGTCAGATGTAAGATGTAACAAGTGTGGACAACTAGGACATGTTGAAAGGATATGTAAAGCGCAACAAAATGTGAGAAAAGCCAATCAAGCTATAGACGGTCAACTTGAGGAGGATGAATTATTTTGACATTAAAGCTTTGCAAACTTTAAAGCAAGGAGGAGGAGTTATTTGCAGCATCATACCTAGCCTAACAGCGAAATTATGGGAGCACAAACGAAAAAGAAAAAAGAAAAAAAGATGCTTGGAGTTTGCAGTATCAAAGTCAAGGAGGAGTGTTGAATATGTGACTTTGAAATAGTCAAAGATATTATTAGAATATTTTCTTTAATTTCAGATTTTATATTATGCTGATTTAGATTAGATGTTATCTGATTTTTAAATTTTAGTTAGAGAAAGACTGTATAAATAGACAAGCTTCTATCCAATAAAATTGAGAGTTTTCTCCATACATATATTCTCCCTACAAAAAAAAACCAACACATTCATTATGCTGTAATGGGAAACAATATGACCCTACTGTAACTATTGTGTGACTCTAGAAAGAAAAGAGTCTAGTTCATAATTATGCTCAGTCAACTCCATCATGTATGATTGAATGACTAAAATAGCCATAAAAAGAGTTTATGAACCTTTTACTCCAAACAAGGCAACAACAAATACATTTTCATTACCTCTTTTATATTGAATTTCACAATTAAAGCTCATCAATTTAGAGCGACGAAATTACTGAAAGGAAGTTTAAATCTTATGTTGCAGCAGTCGTTTAAGACTTTTATTTTATGCTCTAATTATGAATTGTTAGCCCATCAATTATTTCTCCCATTTTCGTACTACAAATACTACGACTAAGAGTTCCTTTTTCATAACCTGAAAGTTGTTGCAGCTTTAGCCCTAAAATTCTACTAATAAAGGCTAGTGGATGATTATTTTGTGACAATACACTACAAGAAAATTAGTAAGTACCGACGAAAAATTACTAATGGAAGAGAAATCGTAGCAAATTATCGATGGAAGATGATTTTTCAAAGGTAATATTGTCAGGAAGATTACATTTTGCGATGGTAAAAGTATCCATCGGTAAAATAGAGGAAAATCATCTCGACAAATTTTTCGACAGAATATAACAACAGTAGAAGATTCTCGTCAGTAAAGGAGGCGGGAATACTTGACGGAATAAATTTTTTTTGGATTTACTGATAGAAATATTTCTATCAGTAAATTCTGTCGGTAAATTTTAGAGTAAACGTCATGCATTTAACCTTCCCGAAGACCCCATCCCTTTCCCCTACGTTTTTGTTTTCATTTTTCTATTGTCGATTCCTCCTCTTTCTCTATCGTCGATTCATCTTTTGCTTGTCGGAGTGTGTTCATTTGTCTTCTCCGACCACTATCATTATGTCCTTCGGTGGAAGTAAGTAATTCAATCTTTGTTCTCTGTGATTTTTTGTATAACCCGTGTTGGCATATATGTTCGAACCTATGAGTTTTTGAGGTGTTTTTACATTTGTTTTGGATTGTCTATGGTGCATTTGTGTTTGCATTGTTCTAGAAAACATTGAGGAAGGAAAAAGACGTGATTTGTTTAAGTTAATTGGGATGAATATGTTATGCCTTTGAAGTGTTCGACGAAAGTTCTGAGTGGGTTCTTTAATGATTTTCTCCTTATTTTAAATGTCTATGGCTATTAAGGTTATTGCTTGTTCTCATAAACCAGATTTCATGGCTTGCTATATCAGGATTGCAGTTGAGAAATCAATTATGTAAGTTCAAATGATAATGTAAATGACGAACTAATCGATGGGATGGGTGTAATACGTGCATAAGTTGTTCCATACAATATTCTTACATAGTTGCAACAATGGGATATGATTCAAAGTACACTTTGATGCTAATGTTGTTTATGTTATTAATTTTTTTCAATTGTATCAGGGCACATATGAGTTCTTTTACTATTTAGAATCGTTGTCGTTTCGTTATGTAATTTGTAATAACTGGATGGTGAGTTAAGTTATCTTTATATGCGTTGGCTTATTGACTCAACAAGTTTTATTTTTTCTTCTTTTATATCCTATTTAGTAAATAAATTGAACCATAAAAGAAAAAAGAAGGATTCTAAAGGTTCGGTTTTTTTCAATATAAGATAAATCATAAAAAAATCTAAATTTGCTTACCGATTGATTTTAATGTTTAATTTTTTTAGTAGGTTTAGTTCAGCACTTGAAATTAATTCAATATATATAGTACTTGGAATTGCTATATAGACATGGTAATTCATATGAACTACTTTATTCATATATATTATAAATTATTTGTTAGTATGTATAAATAGTTTAGTTTATATAAGCCATAATAACTATAAAGATCACTATAATGATAATTCCAAAAAAATGTATGTTTAATAGTTCATCTTAACATATCAATATCATATGGCTAGATGTATCATCTATTTAATAATTAGTCTTAATATATCAATTTCTTGTTATAATTTGCCTGCCTCCTAAGAATAGCTTCATATCAATAAGTCTCATATGGCAAGGAGGTTTTAGTAGTAGTTATACCATAGGAAAATTTGATATTTGGTTCTCTAAACAAAGGAGACCAAAAGAGTCATTATTGTTTATTCTTATTTTCAAGACTCTAAGAACTACGTACCAATCATGATAGACATAATCCTACTATATGCAGGGATGCTACCATCTTGGTCCTTTTTGGTTTCCTACTATGGCTCCTTCTCTACATTGATGAATAATGATGATGCTATGAAGCACTTATAAGGCATTGATTCATGAGAAGTTAAAGAGTATGTCAATAATAAGCTAAGTTATTTATTGATGACATGTGTGACTATTTCAATCACAACCAACTCATTAAATTTGTAACCTTATGCTTATCTAGCAAGATTTGATCTAAAAATAAGAATAAGAAATAGAAAATTTAGAAAACAAGAGGATTTGATGAATTTCATTGTTCACCAAAAGGAGATTGTTGATAATTGTGATGGGATTGAGGTTACCTGAGGGCTTCTTAATGAAAATCATGATCAAAGTACAAAGATGTTATTCTACTGATGAGGATAGATACTTCGAGTCTTGAAGAGAATGATAGAGATATTGTCTTTAAGAGGGACTTGATTCACATAGTATGCACTCATGGGGCTACTTTGAAGTAAGAAGAAGAGGTCATATAGCTCTTCACCAAGAGAAACTACCAAGAAATTGGACTAGTATTAAGCTCGATAATTTGTCCACATTTGACACTATAATGAATGATCTAGACATATTATTATTAAAGAAAGATTTCTACAGAAAAGTAGGTAAGGTTTGGAAAAAGGGTTATCTATTGTAGGTCCTCTTAGAACTAAAATCAAGTTTAATCTTAAGAAGCTAAGGCCAATTACTTGAAATATGATATTGAAGTGAATCACACGTTAATATATTGGACAATAATACGATCAGG
>JAOTIZ010036195.1:0-16317 GCA_027123425.1 Erythroxylum panamense | reverse complement strand
ATATATGAAAGGAATACCTCATAATATATTATTAACAAGTCATAATGTTAATACATGAATCACAACTATCCATTGGCTTAGGGCACACTACTAACACAAGGAAGTTGGAAGCAGATGAGAAGCAACCAAAGAATGGAAGAAAAAAAGATACCAACACTAGTCTCACTTACATTTAATACCAAAAATTGATCTAGAGAACATGAGAGATGGTAACATAATAGAATTGGTCTTGATTTCATCCTTAATTGACACCAGTTATGAATAAATACACATCTATATGAAGCCACATATGCTTCCTCATAGGATTAAACAAAGATAAATAAGGAAAAACTGAATAAAATTTTGAATTTTTTAGAAGTTGAACATCATCATGCTATTCACTTAAGTATTAGCTCAGATTCTATTATATGTGAAGTTTTTAAAGGAGAAAATCTCCAAAAAGAAAAAGAAGTTAGACGAGTATGTTATAGTGCCTTTAATAAAGAGTGCAATTTCATCATAAATAATAAATTACTTCTATAGTTGATAGGTCCAGTAAGTTTCACAAGCCAATTTAGGTGCAAGTTTGAATCTAATTCCTTTATCAATTTTTGATAAACTTGGAATAAGTGAACCTAGGCCAATGAATGTGTCACTCTACTTGGTATATCATTCTATCAAGTACCCTATTGGGGTTTATGGAAAACCTACCTATAAAAGTGGAAGACTTTTCTTTCTAATTAATTTTCTTACAATAAACATAAAGTATGACGCAAGGGTAAGGAGAAAGTTGAGCTCCACATCTATTAAAATTTGAAAAGATCTCTTACCCTTGATGAGGATTGTTTTAGGACGGATTTAAGAGACCCTAAAGTGTAGGAAGCCCTTAAGGCTTCTAGGGATGATTCATTGAAAATATGTAAAGCCTTAGGACTTTAAGGTAAAAGAGGAGGAGAATATGATGACAGATGGTATTTGTAGAATAAAAGGAAAGAAGAAGCCATTAACTTTTACCAATGAAACAACTGACATGGAGTTTAAGATCTTGTCTCTTTATTGGCAATATGCACACTTAGGAGATTTAGAAATGAATCCTACTAATTCCTTTCTTTTTTATGTTATATGTAGGAAGGGAATTTTAATTATCATAATGGAGATCCAAGATGAGTAAAGAGCCTGTTTGGGCATCCATCTAAAATATGTCTAAAGAAGCACTTGTTAGAAAACAAGCCAACGATTTTAACCTTTTTTATTTTGCTTTCTTTGTTTTATTTTCTTTACTAATGTCTATATATTTTGTAGGCTAGTTTTAATGAAATTTCTTAAAATTTTTTCTCACTATAGTTATATGAAAATATGGGAGAATTCTTAACCTTTATTTCCTACTTTGATTGATTTTATCATATTAATTATTTTTCGTAAATGTTAATGTCATATTTAAGTGTGGGGGTTGAATTTTTTAAAATTCTCCATTAGTTTTTAGTTTTTGTGTTAACTAATGTTGTTTCTTTATTAAATTTTTTATTTGATGTGTTTAGGGTAATCTTACATTTTTATTTGTCTAATTATGGATATATATCACAATTCGAGAGCCATAGTTCATAAAGGAGGAGACATAGTGAAAAGAAGATGGAAAAATTGAGTTCAATCATGAATTAGGGATTATAAACAATAATTGGTGCTAATTATGGAAAAAGAATAAAAATCAATCTTGAAATAACATAGGGAGTGTTAAGAAATACACAAAATTAGTGTCAATATGGGAAGTATTTCTGATGTTGGAATCATTAGCGAAGGAAACTCTAAAAATTACATAACAAAACTAGTGTCAGTTGTAAAGTGTGTCTAATGGTGGTCTCATTCTAAACCCTAACATTATAAAAGGTGAAATTCTGATTTTTCTAACCTAAAACCCTAAACTCTCTTCCTTTCACCTCTAGACTCAAAATTTTGACCTAATCTCAACTTTATATACTAATTTTGACCTTTCAAACACCAAATATTTCCTTTAAACACAAAATCCACACCCAAACCATTATGCAATTTTTCCCATAATGGAGCCAAATATTGGGGATTTTAATTTTCAAGTGCTTTAAGAGCCACTAAAGTATATGTTTTATGTTCAACAGTGTCCACGTAGCTTGTTTTTAATAATTTTCATAGTATTAGTTCACTAAAGTTAGTATTTTGAGCTAGACTGAGAAGAATTTAGATTGTGTATACTATTGTTATGAATTTATGGAGTTACTAACTTGACGTTAAGGAATTTGGGACTATTGTGAAACATTATGCTACCTTATATATGGTATTGTGCTTGTTGGAGTTGGAAGAAGTGCATATAAGTGTATGGTGAAAAGGTGAAGTTTAGTTGTGGTACACTGTTGGTTATGTGATTTTGAGTTAAAATAATGCCTATGTTGGTTTGTGATTTTGTGTTAAAATAACGCCTATAAGATATAAGAGGATAACAAGGAGGAGTGATGTCCCCACCTTACCTACAAGGCCATCTTTTTTAGAAGGAATTTCACAGTTTGTAAAGATGGAGAATGAGGAATGTTATAATAAAAGAAGCAATATTCGTATGGTCATGAAGAAGACCATAGTCCATAACATTGACTAGATCTTTAAGATTCAAGATTTATTAAGGAGTTTAAATTGGGGTCATTTGTTGACTCTTTGAGGTGACTACTACCCATATTTAGTGAAAGAATTTTATGATAATAGTAAGGCTAAAGCCAAACCAATGCCTTTGGCCTTTTCCTCCTACATTTATGGCTCTACAATTTTGACATAAGAGGAGACTATACCTTAGGTTACAAGCAATGGAGGGACATTTGAACATTTTTAGTGGAAGGTCATTAGGGTGTTATGAAAAGGAGTCAAACAGATGCTTCATATAGGATCAACATTTGGATAACTTACTCTATAAGGCAGATGTATTTTCTATATAAACACCCAGTCATCTAACCTGGCTAATAGCTTAAATATTGAACCATAATGTCCAACCTTAGTCTAGTGGATTGAATCAGATATAGATCATCAAATTGTAACTCATGGACTTCCTCTTTAACAGTTTAGCCAATGCTCCACTTATCTTCTTTACTATAATTCATTTGGAGTGTGGTTCAAAAATAGTCACCAGAAAAGAATTTATGTTTCTAATACTTATCAGTCAACTGCTAGTAAAATAGGAGGTGAACCTCTTTAGTTTTAGGTTGTGAAGATTGAGAGGCTAATTATATTGATGATGATTGGATAAGGCTATTTAGGTATAATTAGGAGAACAACAAAAGGGTTAATCTGTGTTAAATTAATAAAGGATACCTGAATAACCTGAGGTGAAAGGTGAGGAGGAGTAATGTGACAAAGATGCTAAAGGTCAAGGAAGGACCATAAAGACCGATGATATGCTTAAAAGAATTTCAATATAGCAACTAGCATCATCTATTGAGAAACTTAAATGACAAATAATGATGACGAATCCAAGCTAGATACTAGTGGGCCTACTACAATGATTTCCACCACCACCTCCACCTTAGTGACTTTAGGCCTCTCTTACTTCATGCATACATGTAGTTTATGATGCTTTAGATTTTTAAATATATTATTTAAATTTAAATTTGCTTTTGCTTTTGTTATTTTGTGACTTAATAATATTAAAAGTTTAATGCAAGTTGTATTTTATTATTTACAAGCCTTCATATTTATTTTTTAATGTGTAGATTTTGAGTTTGATTCAATACTTTAGGACAAGAATTTCCTTATTAGTTGTTAAAGTTTTAAGGGAGCTTTATGTAACTTTTTATTTCTTTACTCTTGATGTACAATATTAAGATAATATTATTCTAAGTGAACATGGGAAGTTTAGAGATTTTTCTAATTGCATAAAAATTTTGAAAATTTTCAAGATTTTTGTGTGTTTAGTTGGTTTTTAGGTTACGTTTAAAATATCATTAGTATTTTTTTGGGTAGATAGCATAAGTTTATGCATGATTCTAGTTGAGATGGATTGTTAAAAATAAGATGCATAATACAATTAAGTACTTTCCATGCAAATTTTGACTTCATGAATGTTATAAATTTGTTAAGTGATAATGATGTTATTTGACTTGACCAATCCAGTGAAGAATTGAGCCTTCACGCAATTTTTTTAATTTCTTATATAGATATCTACTTTGATTTTGAATTTGTAAAACTTAAACTTTTTCTTTTTGAGATTACAAGTAAGATTTATGCAAATATAAAATAATAAAGGCATTTAAGATTTGCATTCAAGCCAAATTGTTAACCTTTTTATACATTAATCCATTTGAGTCCCTTTCAGCCTTATATGAAATTTAAACTTTTTTCTTGGTAACCTTTTCTCTAAAGAACCTCACACCTAAAATATTTTTTAAAATTTGTAATTAGTAAATCTTTTGCTTGTAATTTGATTTAATTTATGGAATGGAATACAAGAAAATAAGTGTAGGAGAGATGGTTAATGCATGTAAATGGCAATGAAAAGGAAAATATCATGTCAAGCTAAAAAACAAAAGAAAAAAGAAAAATTGAAAATTGAAAAGAGAAAATGAAAGAGAAAAAGAAAAGAACAAAATTATGAAAATTGATTGGCAAGGATTCTTATAATTAAAAACTTATTAAGGAAAAGAATACGTGTAAGAATATACTAATAGTTGAATTATTTTCTATATATTTATTTTCTATTGCTTTACTAATTATAAATATTTTTGTTCTCCTTTATTCTTTCTCCTTTTTTAGTATATTTAACCTTTTGGCCTCATTACAATCCTATTCAAAGTCCTTTTGATTTTTTTTCTTATACATATCTCTTTTAATAATTGAGACTAGAAAGTTTTGAAGCCTATAATAAGTTCAATTTTAATAGAAGATGATGAGAGTGCCTTACCCATATTTCAAACACTTGTGTGAATGAGTGGTGTCTTGTGAGGAATTCTCAATTTATGGAATTTGAACTTAATAATGGAGGTAAAATAGTGTTTACTTGGTTCAGAGTCAAGTATTGAGGTTTGTTTATGAAATACTGTATGTTAAATTTTTACAATTCTCTTAAGACTTCAATTTGTATATCTTATATTGTTAAATTTGAACTTAACTAATGAGTTTAGGTCAATGTTTATGAGTAACATTTACGTAGACACCTAGGAGAATATAACTCTACTAAGGACAATTAGGGGTTCAAAAGCTTGTGATATATACTAAATTTCACTATATACCTACAAAAAATACTACTAGGGACACTTAGGGCTTTAAAAGCTTGCTATTTTTTGTTTTAGTAGTTAGGAATAATTAGTAGTTAATGTTTAATTGTTTTGATTTCTTCAGGACAAGTAATGAGTTATGTGTTGGGAAATTTGATGAGTCAATATTGTACATATTATTTAATTTGGTAGTCGACACCTTTATAAAGTGTTTTATATGACTTTTATTATGTTCTATGTTTAGTTCATTATCTTATAAGTAAAGAATTTGAGGAATAAACATGATATTTGGTTCAACTTTCTTCACAATTATCCAATTAAAATAATTTCAGAGTCATTAGAAAGCTAACTTAATGGAAGACAACTTTGTGGAAGATATGGGAAGAAAATTATAACTTAAAGATGTCTAAAATTGGAGAAATTGGAGGAATAAAGCATAATAAGTTTGCCTATCTTTCACTAGGGTTTACAAGCTGAGATACTATGTAATACTAGTGCCTAAGTTGATACATGACTAGTGTCATACTTGTCACTAAAGCTACGTAAGAGAAAAGTATTAGAAGACTGGAATTAATTATGAATGGTGTTAGGTGATGGTGTTTAAACAAGGAAAAATAAGGATACATGATTCTTCAACTTTAAGCAATCTAAGACTTTATTATTTTAACCCTATACTTGTAATAGAAGATATCTAAAGGAGTTCTAGTCAATTTTAATCTTTTTATGCTAGGCTTTTCAGTTTTCTTCTTTCTGTGCATTGGAAGATCAGGAACAAAGATTGAAGAAGCCTATGACATCATCTATCTTTATTTCTTATACTTCTTTTTTTATGTTAATATTGATATGCTTATGTTTAGTTTTCATTATATTTAACAGCTAGAAACTTTAGTTAGGGTTACAGATGTAGCTTGTAAGGATTTAATCAATTTATAAATGTCTTAATTATTTCCTTTATTGATCTTATTTTTTTTATCTTAATGTTAGATTTTTGATTGGCCACTATAGACTTAATCTTAAGGATTGTATGAAAATTTGAAGGGTAAATTGTATTTTATATATTATGAGAATAAACACTTTACTACTGGAGAACGATGAAATCCTAGACTTTAATGATAACTATATATATTAACTATACTTAATGAGTTTGATAAGGTTAAATTATGCTTTTTATGTGGTAGTTGCCTAATTAAATATACATGTGTGTCTCGAAGGAGGATATAGATATATTAGGTTAATTGTAATTTTTCGACCTAGATAATCAATTATGTATAATGATTAAAATTCTTTATAAATGCCCTTAATCCCTAATGTTTAGTTTACTGATTTCTTTAATTAGTTGTTTATTTTTGTTTTTTTAATTCTTTAGTTTAATTTTCTTCTACTCTTTGGTTTTTTTAGTTTACTTGTTTAACTGAGATTAATAGGATTAGAAGGGATCAATACTTTGGAATTATTCTATTTTGATTTAGTTATTTATGATCGACTTTATGCATTTGAAGAAATAAAGTAGATCACCAATGAATTTCTTCAAAAAGCCAAATAATAGCTTTAGATTTATAAGGACGAATCATAAAATCTAAAGGCAAATGCCCATTATTACTGACAACTCTTAATCCATCCCGTTATTTAAGAAGAATGTTTATTAGGTAATGCAATGGTTGCCCATATAATTGCTTAACAGATTGGCCCAATCCCATCTAAGAAGAAATTGGAATAATAAAACCACGTTATGTTGGAATCAATATTGATCTCATATATTCTTGATACAATTATTTTCCTTTTGATGAGTAAATCTAAAAAGAAGAGCATGTTTTAATACATAATTAATAATAACAATATGAGATACCCACATTTATTCAAGACAAACGCAGAAAACAAGTTAGTAAAAAGGCCCCACCAATTTTAGGTAAATAATGATTATTTCAAATAAATCTGACAAGAAATTAGCAATTCAATAATAAAAATAAATTTCTTAATGCTACAATGAGAAAACATTGATTTCAAAAATAATACATTTAAATATTAGTTAGATTTAATTAAAGTAGGATTTAGCATAATCTGGTGTTAATTATTTTGGAAGGTTTCAAATTTTAGGGTCCATGTTAACTGTCTGTTTAATACTACAAACAATAAGTAACATGTTCACTTTATAATGAAATACTATGATTAAGTATTTAACAAAAAAATTAATATGATTAAGTACAATAACTACTATATCTCAATGTATACAATATCATAACTCCAAACAATCAATATCAATACTATGAAAAAAAATCACAATCAATACTAGTCTTCTAAACAAAAAAAACAATTGTTCATAATAAGTAAGTAAAAATGCTCTTTAATATAAGATATTTTGGTGGAGTACATAAAATATTACTTATGATACCATGTCTCCATACTTTCAATTTCACTCATATGAAAAAAAAAGTTTCTTATAATAACAAATAGGTAACACATTTATTTTATTATGAAAATACTATGATTAAATATAACAAATATCATGTCTCAATACATATGATACCTCATCTCAAAATATTCAATACCACTCGTATGAATAAAAAATACGTTTGATAACATAATAGATAAGTAAGAACTTTACATTAATATAAAAATATTATAATAAAGACACAAAATACCATGCCTTAGTATAGACAATATTATAACTATATACATTCAATACCACTTTTATAAACAAAAATACCATAGCTCATAACAAATAAGCAACACCTTCACTATATGATAATAATACCATAATTGAGTATATGCAATGCCTCAATACATATGAAACCATAACTTTAAACAATCGATAACAATCCTAGAAAAAATATATCATTGCTTATAATAGATAAGTCATAAGTTTACTTGATCATAGGAATACTATGATTAAATACACAAAATATTCTACCTTAATACATAAAATACCACAACTCGATACATTTAATATGATCACTATAAACAAAATATAATCATTATTCCTTACATATATGATACCATAACTCCAAACATTTAGTACCTCTCTTATAAATAAAAAAATACCACCACTCATAATTGATAATTAATATAATGACAATACCATGTTTAAGTATAACGAAAACCATACCTTAATACATATAATACCATATCTTTAAACATTCAATACCGCTCTTATGAACGTAAAATACTACCTCTAATAACTCAGTCATACCATAAAATTATGGGAGACGGTGATTAATAAGAGAGTGAGAAAGGGTTCACTTATTTTGGAGAACCAATTTGGTTTAATGCTAGGGAGGTCAAAAACAAAAGCCATAGATCTCCTAAAATACAACAATAACAACAACAACAATACCTATTGAGAGTCCTATTGAAATGCAAGGTCTTTAAAATAGAATAAGGGCCCCCATACATCTCCTAAGATGATTAATGGAATATTATAGGGGTAAACATAAGGATCTATACATGGTTTTCATTGATTTAGAGAATGTTTATGATAGGGTACCCAAGGAAATCAAGTGAAGGTGTTTAGAAGCTAAGGGAGTCCATGTTGCCTATATGCAGGTTATTAGGGATATGTATGAAGGTGTTAAGACTAGAGGAAGGAAGATAGGAGGAGATACAAAGTATTTTTCTACCGATATCGAGCTATATCAAAAATCCTTGTTGAGTACCTTACTGTTTGCAGTAGTTATGGAAGGGATTACCAACAATACCAATAGGATGTACCTTGGTGTATATTGTTTGCTGATGAAATTATTTTAGTGGATGAAATAAAAGAGGGTGTTAATGAAAAGTTAAAACTTTTGAGGGATAAGTTAGAGTCAAGGGGCTTTAAATTAAGCAGGACTAAGACTAAGTAAGTGTAACATTTTAGGTTGTAGAGCTGCAACCAATATGTAGATCAAGATTGGTATGAAAGTTATTATAAAAAGATTGTTTTTAGTACCTTGGATCCATCATCCAATCTAATGGCATGATAGATGAGGACCTAGTTCACTATATCAAATTAGGGTGGCTAAAATGGAGGAGTGTCTTGGGAGTTTTATGTGACAAGAACATACCACTCAATTTAAAAGGTAAATTATATCATTTAGCAATTAGGCCAACCATATTTTATAGGACAAAATGTTGACCCATCAAATAGGTACATAGTTATAAGTTCGTAGTTGAGGAGATAAAGATGCTCCATTAGATGTGCAACCTTACAAGAAGAGATAAGGTTAAGAATACATTGGTAAGAGACAAGATGGGGGTGGCTAAAATTGATAGTAAATTAAGAGATATAAGGCTTAGGTGGTTTGAACATGTTAAAAAGAGACATCATGATGCCCTAGTGAGAAATGTGAGAAGAGTGTACTTATAGACTGCAAGAGAATAATAGGAAGACCTAAGAAGAATTGGAAGGAGTTGATTAAGAACAATATGGCCCTACTAAAGATTACTAAGGTCTTGTCCCTAAAAAACTTTGTTTAAATAGGATACAAGTAGATGACCTATGTAGAGAGGTCTTTCTCTTTTCATAGGCCTTTTAATTCTTTTCCTTTGACTATTGTGTCTTTGAATTAACCTAAATACTATTATTTGTAGAACTTACTTCTTTATTTGTTTTGTTTATGTATTTTCACTTTTTTTTTATATTTAATTACTTATTTGTTTTCTTTCTTGTCTATTTATTTATTTACTTACTTTTGTCTTTAATAATAATAATAATAATAATAATAATAATAAGTTTATGTATTTAGCTATTATTTTCTTATAATCATTTTCAAAAACTTTTTTGTCATGTAGGTTTATTGGAACCAATAGCCTCTTTATTAGCTACTGATAAGGCTATGTACTTCTAAACCTCCACAAATCATACATCTTAGAGGGATTCCTACTAGGATGTTGTTATTTTTATACCATATAAGAAACACTTTAAATTTTTAGCAAGAATATTATGTTTAAGTATAATAAATATCATATCTTAATATAATATATAAATCCATGCTATACATATAAATATGTTATGAATCTTAATATTTATAAAAGTTTTAAGATGTTTGTGCCACTACTTTACTAATGCAAAATAAAGAGAGTACATAAATGAAAATCAAATATCCCACCTGCATTCGAGTATGGGACATTTAGGTGTCAGAAAAATGTTTGGTCATTTCAATAAGGAAGTTAGGTACAAAATTTATTTAAAAAATATATAATGTCTTCATCCCTAAATGCCTGCATAACCTTAAATGGTTGATCACTAAAATGTTAATTACACCACTTCCTTCTTTATATAATCATCCCTATTTAGTGATGCATTGTCCTTGTCATTATTATGGACATGTTTTCCTCAGTTAGGGAACAACTTATGTTCTTTCTAGATGACTTTATGATAAACATATATTCATGCTTAAGTTAATGCCAATAACCTGAAATCATATAATGATGCCAAAAAATTTTATCAAATAAAAAAAATTGATCATTTAAAATACACAAAATTGTTTTGTTACTAAGTAGGTTAAAATAAATTCACCGATGAATCAGTAGTTTGTTTTCCTTATGAAGCCTTTTGTTAATGTGTCTTTAAAGCACTAACTAGAATTTGAGTTTTTTTTTCTAACATTCAAAGTACAATAATAAAATCTTGGACATTTGTGAACAATCATATGCTTTTGTTATACCACTTTATAGTATTGTATTGAAAATAATTTGATATAATATCCATGAAACATAATTGATTATATTATAAATGAAAATAATTTTATGTTATCTATTATATCCATAAAAAATCATAGTTTTTAAATTATTTTTCTCAATTATGTACATAATATTGAAACCTTGTTAATGACCTAAACAACAACTTACTCCATAGATAGTTGGTCAACATGCAAGAGGTTCATCATGTAAATTATAAAAAATGACATATAAAGGGAGAAATTAAAGTAGCTAGACCATCATCATTTGGAGAGGATACAAGATTATTAGATAAGCATAACCTATTATTTTCATGTATACCCAAACAGTGAGTAAGCCATATCATTTTGTAGGGATTGATATATGTGATACCTATGTAGGAAGATGCAAACTTATAATGCCTCATTCATAAAGGTGGTTAAAAGGAAGTGATCATGAACTCCTTTGTTTTTTCTAAATCAAAAAGACACATCCAAACTTAAGTTACATATGTTTGTATAATAAAGCACTCAAAAGAAAATTTAGTAAAATTTGCATTGGTTTAAAATAGGGGACATGAGAAATTTTTGAAAGAATTTCACACTTCTTAAACTAAATATTGATGAAAAAATGTAAATAGTAGTATATTTATATATCATAACCTTTAATCTCATTTAATATTTTGGGTTAAAGGAGTATAGGTGTGTTTTATTTTAATATTTTAAGGAATGTATATCATATGTTATTCATTATTGGCTTATACCTATCTTTGTCGACTGAGATTCCTAGAATGAACATAGCTTGTAATATTGGAACATAAATGTGTTGCCATATGAATCTTCGTAAAATTCAATGGTATTAATTATAAAATCAAATGAAAGGAATTGTTTATATTATGTATGAAAATATAGATAGAATTTATATTCCTAATAAAAGGAATTGAGTCCTTAACATATGGTAGAAACATTTTCATAATTTTATAGATATTTATGAATGATAAATGCAATTATAGTTATGTAACAAGTTTGAGTTCGTTGAAATTCCATTCATTGTTTTTTAACAAAGGTTCTTTTAGGTTGAAATTGGTTTATTTTATAAATTGAAAATAATTTTTCAATTTTTTGTAAAAATATACATTAAATTAAATTATTGCATGATTGTATATAATCTCCCTTCCTCTTTTGATCATATATGGTTTATTATATTGTATGAAAAATTAATATGCCTATACACTTACTCTTACCACAAGCACCAGTAAGTATATTTAAGTGTTAAACACATTCAATTCTAGTCTTTATAATAGGTTTAACTTTATATATCATCATCTAGTTTGGTATGCTTCAAATTGTCTACAAAATTACTTATAAAATCAAACAAATGAATCCATGCATAAGTGAAATTATATGTTGAAATTCATACACTCATACTATACCTTTTAGTAATAAGAAGGAAAGAATGGGTAACTTTCAATATCTTGATCATTAAAGTTTGTATTTATTAAAATCCATGTTTTTCTTTAGGGAAGATAAGTTAAAGTAAATGATGTCCAATATGTGTGTATTCCTAATTATATTGGTTTGTAGATTATAATATAGTAGTATACAAAAGATAATATGTGTGTATTATAGCTAATTGATTATGAACATCCTTACATAGTGATAAATAAGGGCATGTTTGTTCCTATGTTAATTATTGATTTGGTTCAAGTGATTATCTTGTCGTAAACACATTTATATATACGAGTTTGTATTTCCTCTTATGAATATCTATAATAGGTTCAAGTTAAATGGACAAGATTGGTAACATGATTGTGTATACAGTGTTGTACTTGAGAAAACGAACCATAAACACATTTTGACATGCAAGTATGTAGCAAATTATGTTCCTATTAAAACATTAAAATAAGTGACATAACTAGACGAGCATGTACCAAATATTATAGACTAAGTTTCCCTACCATATTCACTATTTATAGGAAATAAAAAATATGTTGGAACTTGTAAAGATTACAAACATGATAGTAATCTATTTGGAATATTTAATAGATGCATGACTTTAGGTAACCTTTCATATGTAAATTTTTAAAGGATTAATTATAAAAAAATCATGAATTTTGCAACTGTAGCCAGAACTTTAACAAGTGATAATAAAATGTTCCAACTTTTAATTTTTTGAAAAAAAGTTGTTAATTGTGAAAAAATCTCAAACTTTACTCAATTTTGCAATACTAGATTGAAATTTTAAAAGTGAATCTAAAATGCTTGAACTTTCAATTTTTAACAAAAATAACTCGACGTTAAGTTCTCTGTTACTATAAATGATATGTCGAACCATATTAGACTATTATTTTTGTCACATGGCTGCTATATATTGTATTTATGCCACATATGAATTTTATTATTTAATAAATTAAAAATATCAAAAACCTTAAAGTAATTATATACTCGTTATATTTTACTTCATACTTATTTTAAGGATTTTAATATTTTTAATTTATTAAATAATAAATTCATGAATGACAGTCACATGGTAATATAATAATTTGATGTGGCTCATCACGTCATCCATACTAACAAAGAACTTAATGTCAGACTATTTTCAAAAAAATTGAAAGTTGAAGAATTTTAATATTGCTTTTTAAAATTCAAGCGAGCATTGTAAAATTGAGTAAAATTTGAGATTTTTTTATAATTAACCTAAATAGCTATCATATCTCCAGTTAACAATGTTGACATTACCTATTTGTCACGTAGTTGACACGTGTCATATCATTGTCGTGTGGCAAATAAATATTTAAAAAGTAAAAATTAAAATGTTAAAACCTAAAATCCCCAAATTCCTAAACTAACTTTGATCCTAAATTATCCCAGCCCCATTATACAAAGACAGTGGGAGTACCTCTCCATCTTCATATCACAAAACCATCACATTCAAAGAAAGAGAACCATTACAAGACAAATAACTATTACACTCACAAGTTCCTACTTTTAAAATAAGATATCTTTAGACAATCATTTAGAAATTCATAAACAAAATGGCCTTATAAATAATAACTGGTGAAGTTTTTTTAAGGATATATAATCCAACATCTAGATGATATATAACCAGAATAAGGTAATTAAAAAGCATTAAAGTTACTAAGATGATGATGATGATTTTTTCAAAGTTTATCAAGTCATCTTAAAGGAGCAAAGGTATTGAAATTGATATGATTAGAGTTTAGATTTGTGGTGATTGAGATCTTAATGACATATAAAATAAAGAGGAAATTGTAGAATCAAGAAAAGAAAATAATTGTAATTGGACAAAACATGTTGAAAAAGAAGGTTCAGTTTATTGAGAAAGAAGAGTGACCAAGAAGAATTACGAGTAAGGATTCATGAGTTTAGCAACAGAGGCCAAAGTTAATGATGGGAGAATTTAAATATTAGTAGGCATTTCCTTAAAGAAAATCCATCTAATTTAAAGGGCTCTCTCCTCCATTCTTAACACTCTCAACATTTTTTTCTTCAGTTTTCTCTTGTTATTCTTTTTCTTCCTCTATCTTCACACTATATGCTCCTATGTCTTAGTTATTCTGTCACAACCATGTACTACATCGGGTCCATGACAACCGCTGCATACTCGGGCTAAGGACACTCGCAGTATCCTTAATCCGACTATGCAAGGTTAACTGAATATCTTTTTTTTTGAAAAATTTGGACAACACAATGGCTGTAATTTAAAATTCTCAAAACCTGCAAACGATTTCAAACACACTTCTATATTCACATCCAACCACAACTTCAGGACTCTCTAGTCCACTCAAGACAATCTCAACTTTAGGCAATCTCAACAATAGTATCAATAGTTCATACATAAATTCTTTTACATAATACAAGGCAATCAAAAGTTAACTCATAAAATCATAAAGCGTATTTATATAAAAACAGTTCATGAGCCATTAGATAACAAAATTAAAAACTAAACTACCCACGTGCAGTAATACCCCGAAAATTTCAAAAGACTACACGATCCACTCAGAGCTTCAAACTCACTAAATTAACCTGCATGGTTGGAAAGTAGAGGGGGTGAGTACACTAGGTACTCAGTGAGTAGGGAAAACATATATCACAAATAGAATTCAATTCATACCAAAACGGTGTAGATAACCTATGAAGTGAATATATATCACATAGAAAGCACATATGCCTAGCCTATGGCTCAAATATACTAATTAGGTGCCATATAGTCCTAGCCTATTAATCACTCATTTAGTGAACATAGGTTCTAGCTCCAGTACACAAAAGCAGAAAAACATCATATGTATGAATCAAATCTCGTCAGAAAACAAATATCAGAATAAGCCAAAACTATTATGTGTTTCACCACTAGTCGTCCAAACTAATGTGCACACCCACCGATCCTCGGTGTTGGCTCGATTTTCATCTATGGTGAGTCCGAATTATAGTCGAAAAGAGCATCATGACCCTAGGTGATGACCTCGTCGATGTCTACCCTAGGTGTGGAATCACTTGTAAGTCCTGTAGAAAAGTGTTGATACGAGGACTCCATTTTTATGTACCAATTTTAAGGATACAGGCGTCGTTTAATCAGTTGTGCCTAGCACATGATTAGCCAATCGTCTTCTCACCAATCACCAAAAATCATATACAAAAATAAAGTAAAAAATCAAGTAAAGCACTATGTTTTTATTTATCGGTCCAACCGAAAAAATGAAACCGTACCATAGCTCTAAGCCAAAGGAGAACAAATACATGTAGAATACATGACTCAGTTATGCATTTGTAAATTCCAAAACACTGTTTTATGCAATAAAAGTCATCTTTTAAAATCAAAATGCAAAGTTGTTAAAAAATGTAATTTTAGAAAAATAATACATTTTCCATTGCATTTTATTTGTAGGTTTGTTAAAAGTAATATCATTTTTCAAAAAACGAAATTAGACCATCAGAAAGCATTTTCCTTTACATTTAAAACACAGGTTTGTTGAAAACAATATCATTTTTCAAAATATGTAATAAACTATCAATTTCAAAATCAATGTTGAAACATTATTTCATACAGTAAAAGTTATCTTTTGTACTCCGAATGTATAGTTGTTCAAAACAATGATGTTTATTAAATACCTAAACATATTAGTATCCATTTGAAATTCAATTTTACCATACGTGGCCTAGGTTCAAAATTCAACATACCAGTCATCATATTTGTCTTAGGATGTTCTAATCCTATTTGAGAAATATAGTTCTCAAACTCACCTCAAAAGAAGGTATATACTCTTTTAGCTTCAACAATCCTCAATACGAGCTCCTTGATTCATAGCTCCCGAGCCTTTATATATAAAAATACATACAATGAAATTACTATAAACATAAATTTTATATTTATACACTCTCACATAAGTGTATAAAACACAATATCACTCCCTATAAGCTCTAGAATCTGACCATTAAACTTCTCACAGGTTTACTTCCTTACT
>JAOTIZ010036160.1:0-16326 GCA_027123425.1 Erythroxylum panamense | reverse complement strand
ACTATAGATATTTTAAATTTATTAAATAATAAAATTCATATATATTATATAAAAATACTAATATAATGTAACTCGCTACATCATTTATATTAATAAAGAATTTAACTTTGGATTATTATTATTATTATGTTTTTTATTAAACTTATAAACTTAATTAATGTAAAATTAAATATCTAAATCTAAATTCTTATAAGAATATTCAACGAAATATTAGGAGATATAATATTCATATCATTATAATTGTTTTTAAAATTATGCCCTCATAAGTCATTTTATACATCAACAACTAATATTAAATAGTAAATTTTACCAAACATCTTTAATAAATAGTTGATGTTATCTATTGGTCAAATTAATTTAAATAATAAGCTATCAGCCGACCATTAATAAAATTAGCTAATAATTAACGTAATTCCCTATTTGTCAAACGGACTAGAATCGTAAATTTGTGGTCGTTGAGACATTTATTGACAAAGATACATCTTGGCGAGTAATGGCAGATGGCTACGTGAACATCTGATTCTGCGTTTAGGCTTTTACAGGTGGCAATCAATGGGGCTGGTGAACAGAAACCTGGATAATATTACCCCACTGCAGATCATCTCACGGATCATCATTTTTCATCCTGTGACCACCACCACCACCAGAACATTATTTCCTCCGAAGGACAAGTAGTTTTCGCTTTCACCGACACTTTAAGAGCAAAGTAAAAGTAGTTGCTAATGTTAAATCTCTTGCACGGAGGAGGAGAGATTAGAAGATTGTACTCATTCTATACTTATCTTTAATTTAAAATAAAATAATTATTGAATCAGTCTCCGCATGAAAAGTTGTATAGAGGGTTTCAATTATGATAAGGCACCTTTAAGCCATCCACATTCAGACTAATTCCCGCTCGAATCGGATAGGTCTCTTACAGGAAGTAAAGCTCTGGCTTCAAATTTTAAACGGCTGCATATATGAGGGAAGTTCGAACCTACGACTTCACTTAAGCCAGGAGAGCCTCTTATCAACTCACCTATACCTTGGGTTAGGTTACAACAACTTTTCTATAAAGGAAATGGTTGTTGATAACACACTCGTTCGATGATTTTGTGATTATATTGGAACGTGTTATGTAAGCTTCCCAAGTGGTCGTGTTACTAGAAAAGGAAGGACTTATCCAGGAAAATGGTAAACGCATCAAATTAAAGAGATAATGGGAAGAAGAGATGTTGTGTGTCTGAGCCTTAGAATCGTAGCTATTTCTGTAACTCTGCAAAAGGAGGGTGACAAAACAGATGAAAAGAGGGCAAAAATGTATGGAAGGTCACTGTATCTACTTTTTACTGTTGGCATTTGATTCTTACATCACATGAACTAATTGTTTGCTCCTCACTTGTGCTTAGCCCATAAACCTTTTATAATTTCAGAAATAGACAAAATTCATGCAATGATGCTTACAACTATGCAGAATGGTCCACTTCTGAAAGATGGTGTGGGGGTCCTTTTGAGGAGTTGGTGGAAACAGATGATTCATATTGAGGAGCTGTGTGGAGGTCAATCTCCATATTTCTTTTTGTTCTGTAATGCTGTCAAAGTTAATCAGTTTAATGTAATGTAGTTAGCATCCATGTTTAAGTGATAGAGGCTGAGTCACTTTATGTAAAAGGTATCAAAACACGACTTTAAGTCAAAAGTATTGATTTATTTTAGATTACGTTATTTAATAAATTATTTAAATTATTTATATTTTATTTTTGCCCCCGTTAATAATTAGATTTTTCTTGATGCCCCAATTTCAGTCTTATTAGAGCCAACGTACTATGGCACAAAACTTGGAGAGAGCTCTTCACTTTGCAAGAGTTTAGGGAGATTAATAATATACGCAATCTCTTTTTTATATTTTTATAAAGAGATTGTTTCTGTGATTTGAACCTATAAATTTTAAAAAATAAGAATGTAGTAGTACAAACAGAAAGTGATACCCGAGAATACAAAACTAGACCATAGCTTTTGTCGTTATCTCATAAAATAGCCATTAGCAAATATCTTAATTATATGTCAACAACGAGGTGGTTCTTATTAATGGCTTAAAAAACAAGAATGTAGAGTATTACAAATGGAAAGTGATCCCAGACAATACAAAGCTAGACCATAGGTCTAGCTTTTATCATTATTTTATCAAATAGCCACTAGCAATTATCTTAATTGTATGTCAAGAACGAGTGGTTATCACACTATCAGATTCCTTTTTACTTCCCCCTATCACCATGGAAGTACTTGGGATGTTATTAGCAAGCACCTCTACTTGATAATGATTCTTTGCCTTTTATAAATTCAAAAGCTGACTCATCATCCTCATCCTCACATATCCCCATTATCATATGATTCTGTAATTAAACTAATGATAGTTGCCTTATTAAATTAGGACTGACTGTACTCATCTCAGTTTGCCTCCCTCACCGTACAAGATGGTCCAGCATGCATGCATGTCAATATGTTATTGCTGCTAGCTTGATTAGCTCCTTTGAATGATTTTGCATATTCTGGATAATAACCAACCAGAATTCTCTGACAAAAGGTGGAGCACAAAGTGATCTGAGGACAGATTTCAAAATTTCAATTTGACCGAATCTTAAGTTAAAGGACCAATATAAATTGACCAAGTTTCCATAAGGCCGGCTTGGTATATGGGGTTGCCCTTAAGTCCTACTCAAAAGGCTCAACTCTTACTGTTAAAATGACATCGTTTTTATAAATTATATTAAAAATATATTGTTTTAAATTATAAATTTAAAATTTTAAAAAATAAAATGATATTGTTTTAATCAATTAAATCAAAAAGATGTCATTTCGTAGTAATCAGGGAGGCGCAAATTATATGTTATTAATATATTGACTTAACTCGTACACTCAAACTAATTATATTTAACTAAAGCTAATAATTTAAGACAATTACAATAGATTATAATAATTTAAGATAATTATATTAAAATTTTATTTTAGATTGAATTTAAAAGTTGAGTTGGGTTATCATTCGTTATGTCAACAATATTTGATTGATGTATTTATAATATTCTTTATTTTAACCTAAAAGAAATTTTAAAATTAAAAGGATTTTTTTGGAAAATTTAAAATTATAATTTTTTTAAATGTTATTTAAATTATAGTGGAGCTCCTGTCTTTTACCCTTTATTGAATTATCAATTTCTCAAATAGTTTATTCAAAACAATTAATTTATATATTACTAAATAAAAACTCCTTAAACCTTATTTCACTTTAAACAAATATTGCAATTTCCATGGTTTCAAACAAAAACCTTTTTAAATCTCATTTTTTTCTAGAAGACAATAGCCACTACCAATTTTTTAAAAAAGTAAAGTACGTTTAAATACAATTTAGATTCCGAGTTTTTCTTTTAAACATGTTTAAACACAACTCAACTAAAAACTACTTAGAACCTAAAAAGTTCTTATACCCCATACTTTCACAAAAGTCCGGTTATAGCAATTTAAGACACAAAATGCTTCTCTGACTCTAACCCAAGCCTCATTTTACCACACTAGGATGTCAGAAGATGTCGTGCTAGATTTGGGGTTACGAATTCGACGATATAAAAATATAATAAGGTAACATGTAATGCGAGCGAGGGTTTGAGTTTGAGTACAGCGGGTGTACTGGGTGGATAAAGTGAGTGACGATCCACATAAGCAACTTTTGTCATCGCCGACTTTGGAGCTTTCAAAGGTAGCATCAACCCACTGACACGTTTGACAGCTGTTTGATAGTAGTTTATTGGATCCGTGACGTGACGTTGATTTGCTACAATGCAACTTATAATCACTCCAACTCCAAACACTTCAGAGCTTATAAAAGAGCATCCGATTATTACTCACCACAGATGCTGTATTTCTGAAACCTACCCTAAGACTTGGTGGTCACGAATATTTAAAATCAGTTTTTAATGGCAGATGGTTTTGTGAATGTAATAGTCTTTCCATTTTGTCAAATCATAAAAGCAGAAAATTTTCTCAGATTTGACTTTAATGAAAAATCCTTATAGGTAAATACAGCCAATACTTCTCTTTCCTTGTAAATTTGGAGATAAGATATTCTCTTTAATTTTATGATGTCTTATTGTGTCCAGTAAATCTCAGCCATTTATTTATGCAGGATTCATACAAGACCTACATAAATAAATAACTAAGATTTACTGGATACAATAAAATACCATAAAATTAGACAGAAATTCTGGACTCGCAAATTTGAGCCTTATCATCTTACAAAAAGTTTACTCTTTTGGTCCCCGTTAAAACATCCATTTTCACAAGAACACCCCTACCTATCCGATCTCACCACTTATCTTATTACTAGCAACATCCTCTATTTGATTTGATAAGCCCTTGTAATTTTATATAAAGAAATAAATATGGACATAGATGACCTACTACTCTTGACTACTGCACTCTCTCTCCGCTCGTTTCTGTATTTAGCTTGAATACGATCACAATCCTCAATCCCTCACAAGCATTCTCGGTCTCGCACTTCTCTTTCTTATTTATTTATCGCACTAATAAAGCAAAAATCCAAACAAGGAAACATAATCTCTGTGGATCCTTTTTCTCGATTCTCAGTTTCTTGAAGGTTCTAAAGGAGCGAAGTGGCTGTGGAGAGCGAGAGCGAGACACAGAGAGAGAGAGAGTCAAGAGAGAGGATTTGCTGTATGTCAGTGGATTGTATAGAGACATACTTTGGTGGAATTGGCGAGCTCGCAAACCCCCTGCAATGGCCTCAGCTTCGCAAAAGACGACGTCTCGATCTTCTTCTTCCCCGCCGCCGCCTTCTTGTTGTCCCGACGCCGCCCCTCCCCACCGTGCTGCTCCCGCGGAGAATGTCGTGCATGATTGGACCGTCGCTCCCTCTGCCGATCAGCTCAGGAAGAGCGCCGTAGCCGTCCAGTCCGTGATTCGGACTGTCGATTCTCTTCCTGCGGATTCGTCTAATAACGCTACCAAAGGCATACTACGACACACTCTCTCTCTTTCGGATGTTCTTTTTGTCATTGTTTCTCTCTCTTGATCTTTTTGTTTTATTTCTTCTTATCTTTTTCTTTTCCTGGTATGGAGATATCGTCTTTTGATGTGCCTTTTTCGGTGCATGACTTGTTCGCTACTCGAGAGTTAGATTTCATGATCTATTTATCTCACTTTAGGTACATGTACGAGAACTGTTCTTAATAAAAGTCAATACATGTGTTTGTTGTTTAACAGTCGAAACTTTTCAAAATATTATGTTTCTCTGGATGCTAAATTGTCTCTTGTTGTTTTCGTACATGTAGTGTGCATGATTCATTACTGATTCCTCTTTAAGGGCCATTTTATTAAACTCTTCTCTGAAACTCTTCTATCTGAATGTTTATATACATGAAACAAGAGTTGGTTTTAAAATTAATGGATCTGTAGGATAAACAGCAATGGTTGCGTGAAGCTGATTTATTAACTATTGAAAATTGGTCCTGCCAAAACCCTTTTACTCATTTGACGTCCATTATCTACTAATGACGGAGGAAAAATTAGTTTGTTAATTAGCATTTGTGTTAATCCAGGAAATTATCTTCGGAATTAAAATGCTAAGCAGTTCACCATAATTAGTATGGAGGGAAGGCATGTTTTTGGTTGTTAGCTCGAGTTACGCGACTGACCCTCAGTTCTTACTTCTTCAGCAGGCGTCCCAGTTATGTTGAGGGCTCAGACCAGTCACCCTTTGGACCCTTTGTCTGCCGCTGAAATCTCTGTAGCAGTGGCAACTGTCAGGGCTGCTGGAGCCACTCCAGAGGTTGGCAATGGTTTTTGTCTCACCGTTTCGCTCTCTCTCTTAAGTAATGGTCCTTTTTCACTTTTGATGTTGATTTGTTCATCATTTTTCCCGAGTTCAGGTCAGAGATAGCATGCGATTCGTTGAAGTGGTTCTATTTGAACCAGATAAACACATTGTTGCATTGGCAGATGCATATTTTTTTCCTCCCTTCCAACCATCGCTGCTTCCTAAAACAAAAGGTGGGCCTATAATTCCTACCAAACTGCCTCCCAGGAGGGCTAGACTTGTTGTTTATAACAAAAGGTCAAATGAGACTAGCATATGGATTGTGGAGCTATCTGAAGTACACGCTGTTACTCGAGGTGGGCATCATAGGGGGAAAGTAATTTCATCAAAAGTTGTTCCAGATGTTCAGCCTCCGATGGTTTGTTCTATTGCCTTGCGATCATTTTTATTTGCATTCACTCTTCAAGTAGATTTAAGCTTTAGTAATGGGAACATTTGTTAATGTTGATCAGGATTGACAGAGATTAAATATTTAGATAAATGTGATGGGGAAATTTTCTGTAATTTCAGGGTATTCCAAAAAGTTCGTAATGCTAAGGAGAGAGAGTTCCTGAAAATAATCATGACAAGTTTTTTTAGTACATCGAAAAGCATAATATTTACACAAGTTTCCATCAACAAACAAATATACCTACGAAGATTGATAATCCTGGTAGATATAGAGGCATTCCTACATGAAGAAAGCTATGGTGTGTTGAGACCCTGAGCCATGTCCCCTGAAAGATTAATTGGCATTTAAAGTTGTGTTACATCACTTACATTCATATTCCATATCATTAGCTGTATCATTATTTGGGCCAATCGTTAACGTTGCGCATCAGTATATTAAGAGGGTAATATTGTTTCTTGACTGGATTTGCTAGGAATTTATGTCACCATCTTTTCTCATATTCATACTTTGGAAATCCAGGATGCGGTTGAGTATGCTGAATGTGAAGCTGTTGTTAAGGACTTCCCACCTTTTAGAGAGGCCATGAAGAAAAGGGGTATTGAAGATATGGACCTTGTGATGGTTGATCCCTGGTAAATTACAGTAACTCCAGTTGTCTAACTAATATTATCTGAAATTTATTTATTATGAGAGCCATGACTAGTCTAACTTAACATATTCCAGGTGCGTTGGTTATCATAGTAATGTTGATGCTCCCAGCAGAAGACTTGCTAAACCACTTATATTCTGCAGAACTGAAAGTGACTGTCCGATGGAAAATGGATATGCCCGCCCAGTTGAGGGCATCTATGTTCTTGTAGATATTCAGAACATGAAGGTGATAGAGTTTGAAGATCGTAAACTTATTCCTCTGCCTCCAGCTGATCCATTAAGGAACTATACAGCAGCTAAAACAAGAGGTGGTGTTGATCGAAGTGATGTGAAACCTTTACAAATTATTCAACCTGACGGTCCAAGCTTTCGTGTCAATGGATACTTTGTTGAATGGCAGAAGGTACATGGCTTGTTAAGTTGATCTATTAACTTATGCTTTTGTAAGATAACTTATATATAATAATAGTGTCACATTGTTGCTGATGTGCAGTGGAACTTTCGTGTTGGATTCACCCCTAGAGAGGGTTTAGTTATACATTCTGTTGCATATGTGGATGGAAATAGGGGTCGGAGACCTGTAGCTCACAGGATAAGCTTTGTAGAGATGGTTGTGCCTTATGGAGACCCAAATGATCCACATTACAGGAAGAATGCTTTTGATGCAGGGGAAGATGGCCTTGGTAAAAATGCTCATTCCCTTAAGAAGGTCGGGTGACTAATTATCTCAGAGTGCTTATGCCTTGATCTTTTTTTTCCATTAAAAACTTTTTCTTTTTCATAAGTATCACCATTTTCGATATCTGATAATGAAACCCATCTTCATAGGGATGTGACTGCTTGGGCTATATAAAATATTTTGATGCCCACTTTACTAACTTCAGTGGAGGTGTTGAAACAATTGAAAACTGCGTCTGTTTGCATGAGGAGGATCATGGCCTTTTATGGAAGCATCAAGACTGGAGAACAGGTTTGGCAGAAGTACGCAGATCTAGACGGCTATCTGTATCCTTCATATGCACGGTGGCAAATTATGAATATGGATTCTTCTGGCATTTCTATCAGGCAAGCAGGGACTTTTCCTAGATTCTTGTTATGTGCTTAAATCGCCATTTGTTAGTTGATGGAACTTGTGGCTTGTGAAAAAAATCTCCCTGCTGTCGAAAGGTTAAGAAATTATTATAGCAAACATTCAGTAATATTGTAACAGTGACATTTCAATAATTGCTTCCTGGAGCAATATATATGACGGATGGTAAACAATTTTAGGTTAGACTCATTTCAGTTCTGTTCCACCTTGTATGCATCTCTGTGTTTGTTAGCTGTCATGCTTAGAATGCTTGTTTGGTTTTATCTTCACTAATATCTGCTGCCAAAAAGACGAAATCTACTTCAGCGTTCTGATATTTTAAAGGATCTAGTATAATTGGTTCAAGACATGTTTTCACTTGTAGCTTTTTCGTGTATCTAATCTTGAAATCTAATTTGTTTTCTTGTTGCATCCATGAGCAATATATTATAAAAATCTAGAACTAAGCTGTACGTTTGCTCATTCTTATTCACTTCTAACATGTTACTTGAATGGGCTCTATTGTTACAGGATGGGAAAATAGAAGCTGAAGTTAAGCTTACAGGTATCTTGAGTTTAGGAGCCTTGCAGCCCGGAGAGACCCGAAAATATGGTACAACTATTGCCCCAGGTCTATATGCCCCAGTCCATCAGCACTTTTTTGTTGCCCGTATGGACATGGCTGTTGACTGCAAGCCTGGTGAAAGTTTTAATCAGGTGAACTGTGTTTCTATTTGATTCATTGATAAGCTGCCAGGCTTTTGATAGTGTTGGTTCTACTATTTTCTGAACATATACTTCTAATCAAAATGATTTTAGTAAAATCTCCACTTTCCTGACCTTTTCTTTTATTTAGCCTGACATTCAATTCTTGTGAACCAGATCTAAATTTGTTTTCTTTCTTGGAGAAAATATCTGTAGTTTGTCAAATCTTTACACATTAATGGCCAGCAGAAAGGGAAAATCTGTGTATGCGGAGTATAACGAACTCTTTGATGATGTGATTTTGTTGACGAATTTATTGATACTATTCTCAATCTTTTACACTATCATATCCCTTATATGTTACTTCAACAAGACTCTCAAAAATAAATGTTAGAGTCTCGATCCACTTTCTTAATCCTTGCTCTTCCTAGTCGTGTGTTTAGAAATTACATGATCGATTTGAATGGTAGAAGTGCAACGTCTACAGGAGGTCATGTACTATGTTATGACCAGTTTAAGTCATGACGAAGGTATGCACATAAAGAGTACTAAACGTTTTGTGATTACCCTAGCAGCAGATTCCACTCACGAACTATAATTGCATTTTTATATGAAAAGATTCTGCAGTGTTCTGATTTCATGATGTCTTAGTTACTAGGAGTGAATGTTTCGTGAGCCGTGTGATAGTTTTCAGGAGTTCTAGATTTCATGTGAATCTAATTGTCATACTATATAGAAGGTACTCATTTTAGTGTGAGGATATTTATGTCATGTCCTTGATATCATGATGTCCTCACATTTATTCCTTTAATAATATAAAAGCTTTTTATTTCATGCTTTTAGGTCGTTGAGGTTGACGTTAAAGTTGAGAAACCTGGGGAGGCCAATGTTCACAACAATGGGTTTTATGCTGAAGAGAAGCTGCTCAAATCAGAATTGCAAGCGATGCGGGACTGTAATCCTCAAACAGCTCGCCACTGGACTGTAAGATATTGGTTGCATTCTGCTCCCTCTGTTTTCTTGTCGAGGATTGGCATAGCATCTAATTTTAACTTCTCTGAGATGCATTCTACTGAATGAGTTTATAATTCCCAATAATCTGCACTATCTGATCTTGTTTAGAACCATTTTATGCTCGGAACTGATTTTGTTCCCCATTCATGAACCTTCTTTGATTGATAGCTTGACAAATAAATATGCAGCACCTCTCGAGTTTTGCATCGATTTTATATTTTGTTCAACTGATTATGCTGGTGTAGTTTTAATTAAAGGGTAACATGTCCTTGGACCTACTGAAATGCAGTCAATTTATCGTCATTTCAGTTTTTTCCCCAATTAATGTTTTGTGTTGATTGGATAGAATCTGTGACATTCCGATTGTAATGTTTACAGAATTATGCCCTGATATGCTGAACGTATGCAGCAACTTATGTTTAATTTTCAGGTGAGGAACACTAGAGCTGTCAATAGGGCAGGACAGTTAACAGGATACAAGCTGATGCCGGGTTCAAATTGCTTGCCATTGGCTGGTCGAGAGGCCAAGTTTTTGAGAAGGGCTGCCTTCCTGAAGCACAATCTATGGGTTACGGCATATGCACCTGATGAAATGTTTCCCGGAGGAGAGTTCCCCAATCAAAATCCACGCATTGGTGAAGGACTAGCGTCATGGGTTAAGCAGGACCGATCCTTGGAAGAAAATGATATAGTTCTCTGGTAAGTAACTATTGCCATGGGCACAGGCTTTCCCTTGATTTTGTTATCTGAATATGAGAATTGCAGGTATGTATTTGGAGTTACGCACGTTCCTCGGTTGGAGGACTGGCCAGTCATGCCAGTGGAACGCATTGGTTTTACGTTAATGGTACTTTAACCTTGTGCCTCGTATGTGCTCTTTTTCCATTTTTTTATTCTGTTCATTCTCTTTGATTCCGCATCTGGTGAATGCAATTGCAGCCACACGGCTTTTTCAACTGCTCTCCAGCCGTTGACGTACCCCCTAGTCCATGCGAATTGGATACCAAGGACAACGATGCCAAAGACACCGTCATTCCGAAGTCACTTCAAAATGGATTGGCTTCAAAGCTTTGAAACGCTTGGTTTTTTCTATTATTTTTGTTCCTGCTCGTCCACTGTCCCTATCTATATTACTCCTAGTGGACAAACATGGTTTAGAATTTGGATTTTTACATCTCCTAGACACCTAGCTGTGATATTGAACGGTGTTTAATTCAGCTTATTGTTTTTTTACTTCATATCTTTCAGTTACTTTTTTCTTTTTATAGTGTAGGTTTTCCAATCACTTCTGAATACCTGAAAAGAACAACAGAGAAAACCGTTCGTTGATATTTCATACTGGTGCTTTACAGTAATTGAACTGAATTTTTCATTAAAAGGAAGTTGAAATAAGCGAATTGGATCAGTAAAATGCAATTGAAAGATTGATAATTAGCTTTATCGGAAACAGACGTCTTTTGGTTTGAGGAGCTAGAAAAAATGTCATTGCCTGGATCATCTTTACTTGGAATTTTATTTTTAACAACTGAGATTAAAAAAAGAAAAGCGACTGACTATTCCACGTAAACAGCGTAAAGTGGAATCCCAAGTTTTGGACCCTTTCTTCCCAAAGGAAGGTGCGGTGTAAACGCATTATTAGTCCAAGAAAAGGAGCTTTTACATCTATCAGCTTTATAGCTTTCTATCAATCAATGCCTGGAAACTTGGAGCAGGTGGAGACACGTTAGCCTCAAACTCTTATAAAGTAGTGATTTGAAAAAAAGGGAAAGATATCAAGCGATTCTGTGTAATTGGTCTGTTCAAGTTGGCCCCTGCAATGCAAGTGTCTTGGTGCTATTTGAGTTCACGGCAAGCCAAAAACAAATCCAATCAAAACAAGTGTTATTTCACGGGTCTTGGTCTTATGGTTTGGTATATTATTATTTAATCAAGTTAGAAGAGATGGTGGGCAAGAAGACCAAGACCTGTGAATCAAGTCTTGGTGCTTCTGTCCACATCATTTGCCCCACTTTGAAATGACTGCTTTGGCCAAAGGCACGCATTGTTACATTCACCGTTTCATCAACTTTCAAATAAAATCACGAGTAAACGTAGGATGTGACATTCTAATACGAGAGTTTAATATGACAAACTTGAGCAGTCCGAGTAGAGGTAATTATGGTAATGGTGATCCAAAGCAAAGGAATTGAAGGACCAGTAACAAGAAAAACATCTAGTACTAATGTATCAATTCAACAACATAACTAGCGACCAGAACAGGAGAACAATGCAAATGAGAATGACACCGGCTTCTACAGGCATTCCCACCACAATCACCGGCGGCTATGAAGAAAAAACGCTCCAGAAAGAGCTCTATCTTCTAATTCTACTAGCCGACCAAGTCATCAAGTCTGCCGCCAACGTCGACTCCTCAAAGGGAGATCACTGCTCGGAACTTGTCAAGAAAGTGGACCACCTCTCCCACATGCTTTGCGCTGCCGTCCGCTTCTCCGTCGCCACTCCTTCCCTCTACGACCGCCCTCTCCGCTGCGTCTCCGACGACATCACGAAAAACCTCGACCGGACACTTGCTTTCGTCCGCAAATGCAAGCACTCCGGCTTTCTTCGGCAAGTCTTCTCCATGACCACCACCGCCGATTTTCGAAAGGTGTCGAGCCTTTTAGAGTCTTCCATAGCGGACATGAAGTGGCTCTTGGCAATCTTCGAGTCTGAAGGGGGTACCTCTTTCTCTCTCCCGCCAATTGCTTGTAACGATCCCATTCTCGCTTGGGTTTGGGCCTATATATCAACTCTTCACATGGGTCAGCTTAAAGACCGTGTTGATGCTGCTAACGAATTGGCCTCTTTAGCTGGTGATAATGATAGGAACAAGAAGATGATTGTTGAGGAAGGTGGGATTTCTCCCTTGTTAAAGTTGCTTAAAGAAAGTGATTCACCGGAGGCTCAAATTGCGGCCGCAACCGCCCTTCTTAACATTGGTACTGATGAGGAGAGAGTTAAGTTGATAGTTGATGCTCTTGCGATTCCTATGATTGTTGGAGTTCTGGTGGATTCTCCGGTGAGAGTTCAAATTGTGGTCGTGAAGTTGGTGGCAAAAATGGCTGAACTGGACCTGTATGCGCAGGAAGAGTTTGTGAGGAGGAATGTTACTAGGCCGTTGGTATCACCTTTATCTGCTGATTTGGTTTGGAATGTTGATAGCAACCGGTCTGTGAAAAGTAGTGCTGATTCGGTTGTTGAGTTGAATAAGGAGTTGACTTTCGAGAAGAATAACACTAGCAACGGGGGGAGTTATCATTCTGATGCTAGTAGTAGTCATAGGAAGGAGAGGGAGACGGAGGCACCCGAAGCGCGGCATATGCTAAAGGTTTGTTGTGGGGAGGCGTTGTGGAAGTTGTCAAAAGGGAGTGTGACAAATAGCAGGAAGATTACTGAGACAAGAGGATTGCTTTGTTTGGCTAAGATGATTGAGAAGGAAAAGGGGGAGTTGCAGTTTAATTGTTTAATGGCTGTTATGGAGATTACGGTGGTGGCAGAGGTTAATGCTGATCTTAGACGAGCTGCATTTAAGACTAATTCACCTGCTGCAAAGGCAGTTGTGGATCAACTATTGAGAGTGGTTCAGCAAGAAAGTGATCCAGAGCTGCAGATTCCTGCTATCATATCTATTGGATGTCTGGCACGAACATTTCCGGCTAGGGAAACCCGGATAATCCTGCCTTTGGTTTCCCAACTTGGTAGCAGGAATGTGGATGTGGCCACAGAATCCGCTGTCGCCTTGGGCAAATTTGTGTGTCTGGACAATTACAACCGCTCTCAGCATTCAAGAGCAATTATTGAGTTTGGTGGAGTTAAAGCTTTGATGAAGTTACTTCGGGCTGGTGACCTTGCTCAATTGCACGGCCTTGAGTTGCTGTGTTACCTTGCACTGAGTGCTGGCAACAGTAAGGTTCTTGAGCAAGCGCGGGCCTTGCATACCCTTGAGGGGGCAGCTCGTCAGGTGGTAGCTCAACATCCTCAGATGAAGGATTTGTTTTTGGATGCCATACACCACCTCACTCTGTATCAAGCTGGAGCTCATCCTCATAGGCTACCATTGCCACTATAATATAAACTTCACCCTTTTGATGGATACATAATTATTCAATCTACTGTAGCTATGCTCATTCTCCTATTTAGAGTTGCCATTGAAAACGCTGAGTCTTATAATGTCATTTGCCTGTTCATCCAACCTTTCATGTATCGCACCTAAAACGATATGTGAAAGATTCTTATTTAAGGTTTTGAAACTTGTGTGACAAGCTTTGTTAGTGAAGGTTTTAGTTGGATCAGCTGCCCAAACAATCTTGTCTCCCTCCTCATTTGAACCTCTGTCCCTTGGAGCATTCTCTCTTATTCTAGAGAAGTCTCAGATTCTATTGTTCCATTCCCCATTTTCCAGTACCTCCATCACCTTGGCTTCATTGTGGATTTATAAACATGAGCAGCTGAAATATAGGAATAGGTTCAAGCGGACCAAGGACATCCCAATTATCGAACCGAAATGATATTTATTCCCCATTTCCTATCTTGCTTCTAATATTACCCCTGAGCTTTAACTATTGATTCATCGTCCATGAGGTATTTGCAATAGGTTGTTTGCCCTAGAAACTTTGCCCATCAAGGAAATGCATGTGTACCCACATAAACCATATGTCTTCTTTGTCTGTAAAGATTCTTTATATTCTTTCTGCCATTAGGACTTTGTTAATTGTTCTACCGGATCTTATGCCCAGATTACAAACCTCTTGCCACTTAACTTAGAATCTTTGGTGGTTCTCAGTGCTCCCTGTCCGCATAAACCTTTTGATCATCTTTTCTATGTCCTCGATTTTACTCCTAGGAAGTAAGAAATGAGACATTCAGTAGATTTGAAGATTACTGAGGACTGAAATTATCAGTTGAAGCCTCTCTGCGAAAGATAGCCATTTATTTCTCTAGTTGCAAACGCACCTGTCGATGACATCTAGTAAGGGTTTACAATCCCCGTAAGTGAGTCTTCTCATGCTAATGGGAATTCCAAAATACTTACGTACTGCGCTTAGGATCTAACCGTGAATCAAGGATATCAGTGAAATTACTTGATTGTAATTGTATTTATTGTATAGTTTAAGGGTATTTTTGTAAGTATGCATCTTTGTAACCTAATTTTTTGAGATATGTATATTGCAGTAAAGTGAGTGTTGGACCATACGGCCGCTCTCCACCAAATTCTCTGTTTCTTTGTTGGTTTTCATGGTATCAAAACAAGGAATTTCCTTGTTTTCCTTAATTTCTTCGTCTATTCTTATAAGATTCTACTGTTCAGTTTTGATCTGAACTTTGCTTTCCCTTCTCTTTTTGTTTTTTTAAAATTACTTTGTTTGATCAGAATTTTTTTATGGCATCTAAAAAGGGAGATTTTATTACCATCAAATTTGATGGTGGCAATTATCCAAATTGTAGGTTTCACTTTTAGTTTTTTTTTCAAGGGAAGGGTCTTTGGGGACATATTGATGGTTCTATTACAAAACCACTTGCGGAAGGGAAAGAATTGGTAGATTGGTTAGTTGATGATGCAAAGATTATCTCTTGGATTCTGAGTTCAGTACATTGGGTCATCTATGAGAGGTTTGCGTACTGTAAAGGAGATGTGGGAATATCTTGCCAAGTTATACCAACAATCTAATCTTGCCCGTAAGTTCCAAATTGAACATGAAAATTTTCAATATTCTCATGGAGATAAAAATATACATCAATATTATGCTGGGTTCATGACATTGTGGTCTGATCTTGAGGTCGCTAGTATGGAGAATATTACTAGTAATTGTTGTGTTCAGAATTTGCATGCATTATATGATGAAAGAAGTTATGCAATTTCTCCTAAAGCTCAGGCCAGAATATAAACCTGTTAAGGTGAATATTTTTCGTCGGACTATTGTGTCTGATATTGATTCAATCCTTAGTGAATTATTATGCGAAGAGACTCGCTTGATTACTCAGGCATCCTTAGAGAGTAATAAGGGAGTAGACTTAGTTTTTATTGCTGGAAGAATTAAAGGACGACAAGCTTAGAGGGATTGGTCTAATGTTTAATGCCACAAATGTAATGTAGCGCCCCCTTACCGTGGGGTATACACCGGAACGCCCGTGGGTTGTCCCGATACATATCCTACAATAAGGGAGAACTACGTTCGGTCACTTCACTACTCTCATGGCATCGCATGTATAAAACCACAATATAATGTCATTATCAAAACAGAAATTTATATGCCTAACAGGTTTTTCACTGTCTACATACATTACTCCAAAAGAAAACTGATACAAAGTCTATGTAGCACCCCACTCCCGTAAGACCCGAACCCGATATCGTGGGTGATATCCGAGTCTGTGCCTCACGAGAGTAGTATGCTAAAGTACTCGAATACTGTCAAACATTCAGTATAATTTTTTAAAAAACATTTTTGGTCATCATAATACAGTCACAGTATTTAGCCATCGAATGTACAAAAATCCATAATCACATTGGGCCCAACTTTAATCATAAACATTTTCAGTACTTACTTCACAATCAAAAGAATGTCAATAGCCACTTGGGGCCCACTGAACTAC
>JAOTIZ010036133.1:0-16338 GCA_027123425.1 Erythroxylum panamense | reverse complement strand
ACTTGACGATGTAAGATTAACTCCCTTTTTAAGAACCGGTGAACTCAAGCCGATGCTACATTCTCAAGAGGAAATGTAATTTAGCTAAGCATGACTCCGGATTCTCTCATAACTGTTGAAGATCGGATGTCACCCATGGTTGCGAAAGAGACTGGCGGTGGAGGAGAGATGACGGTGATGGTCGAAGTATCTGTGAAAATTTAGTCTCTCCACCTCCCAAGTGTATTCTCGACAGATGATATGTCCCTCTGACCTAAAAATAGCAAGGTTTTTAAATGATGGATGCGGGTCGGGTTGGTACAGTGAAAGATCTTTCCAAATGAAGTCCGGGTATTTGTCTGCTCGCGGCGGCGAGATGATTTTTAGACGTCGAGGCGTATCTTCCTGGATTGCTCACCGCGGCGTGTTACGTGGCTGGCGTCGCGGCATGCATTTCTTGTATCCTCGCCACGACGTGTTACGTGGTTGGCGTCGCGGCGTGCTACTTGCATTACATCACGGCGTGCAGACTTCTTTGTGTGCCGCGACGTGTTGACTCTTCTGATCCCTTTGACTCTTCTTTTCCCCTACAATATGAAACAACAATTTGCAGTATCAATTGTTCTTGGAAAAATTATGATGGAATTAATGTCAGTTTGTAAAAATTTTGCTATCACATTGTATAAAGTATGAGCTCATGCAAGGGGCTAATTAAAGCACAAAAATCACAAATTAGGAGTCAAAAAGTACATTAAGAACAATAAAAATGTAGCCAATTTATATAATAAACTTGGGCTAAATCAAGCATCTAATGTCTTCTTCTACTTCAGCGACTCCAGATAGGCTTCGCAATTCCTCTTCAAATGCCCTTCCTTATTGTAATGGAAGCATATCCCCTTTCATATAGTCTCCTTTTCTCCCACTAGCTTCTTAGAATTCTTCTTCTTTTAGTTCCTCTTGCAAGAACTAGAAGGAGAGTCCCTCAGCATCATAGCCTTATCGTCTTTCTTGACAGTTTGCTAAGCTGTTTTGAGTAGATTAATCAACTCAAGTATCAAGTTGGGTATTTAGTTCATCCAATAGTTAAGCACAAACTTTGAATAACTACTGGTCAATCCAGTTAGAATTAAGTATATACTTAATTCATGATCTATTATGAAACCCATAATGGCTAACCTCTTAATGTATCCATTCGTCTTCAGCACATGTTGTACTAGAGATGATCCCTCAACCATTTTAGAGTGGAAAAGCGTCCTCGAGGTCTCGAACCTTTTAGACTGAGCTTGTTCATCAACAGTTCCCTTAAATAGTTGACTATGGTATGAGCATCCATAGTGTCATATTGCTTTTACAGTTCCAGTGACATAAAGGCCGGCATTATACAGCTAGTCAACTCACTATCATCCATTAGCTTCTTGTAAGCTTTCTAATCCTCATCTGATGCATCGATAACAGGGGGATCGGGAAGTGGTTCATCTAGGACATATCCTAGTTTCTCAGATTTGAGAACAATTCTTAAATTTTGTAGCCAATCTAAGAAGTTAGGTCCTGTGAGTTTGTTAGAGCCAAATAGAGAGCGTAGGTTCACACTGGATGAAGACATTGTGGTGATTCAATAACCTAGAAGAATGAGAGAAAATGTCAGAAGATACATTAATGCATATTGATAAGGACTTTAATCACATGCATTATAGGTCCCACTATTTTTATCCAAATCCATAGCCCTCACTACAAATTCGAGAAAATTTATAGTTTTCCAAATGGGTCGATATCTAATATCACTAAGAATGACCTTGGGTTTGCCTAACAAGCCATCATAGGTCAATTGGCAGGTATAATTCATACCAACTGCATGCAATTATACAACTATTGAGTTGTTTTATCAACTATTGATTTAGCACACTCATTAGGTTTTCAACTCTTGATTCATATACATGCCATGTACATAACACAACTTTGCCTCTATCCATGTTAACCTTGGGTTTGCCCAACAAATCAACACTTCCAATTAGGACCAACTCATTAATCAGAAAATCTAATTTCCATGGTTTGAACATATTTATGCAGAGTGGGCTTGGGTTTGCCTACAACCTAACTTTAAAAGAAGTTTGGTTGTTGCCATATCAATGGAAGGCGTAAGTCCAAATATTTCAGTTGAGGGATTTATTCTTAGGTCTCATCAATACTTAGATGATATTATATATATATTCAGATTATGGACAACTAAATTAAATTCAGCATATGTCCATAACGATCCTTAAAATGCATCTAATGTATGTATCACATAAAGGAGGTTTGATTTAGGTTGTGACTTGACTATGCATCAAAACTTCGTGATTCGATTCAACTATTGAATCAAATCAGGTACTAGTGTTAGTCTTAGCTAATTCAAATTATGAATGTGATTCGATTAGGAACCTTAAAATTTCAATTACTTTGATGTCCAAAATAAACATTTTAATTCTATTACACATGTATTTTTCTAGTAACACTAGAAATGCAATGCTCTACTTGGTTAATTCTAAATTAATGCCTAGGATTTCCAAAATTCCCAAACATCAATTAGTCATGTAAAACATCCTTAGGTCATCTCAAATTTATCAAGACAATTTCGACACAAGTCAAAAAATATCTTGGTGGCAAAAATCATCAAGATAAATGAGTTAACCTACTAGACACTAAAGAGACCGATTTGATGTCTAAATATTTTCTAGAACCCTAATTTCAAACATATGTACTTAGCATGCTACTAGCATCAAAATAATATATTTCTTATCTCATAAAATTTTTTAAAGTTCTTATAACTAAAACACATACTCATAAGTCATTAATCAAGTCAACTCCATCAACTTTCGAAAAGCTAACCAATATTGGCTTTGGCTTGATTTATTAATTGAATCAAATTCAATTAATTTTGGAAAATTACAAAGTCTTATACACATTCTAAATATGCCTAATAAACAATTCCATAAAAGTGGAATCAGTCAGCGCATCACATGTCTATAACACTTATCATATTACTTGTAACACTAGTCACACTCTACATCATGCATGCATAAGATAATCACTTTAACAACAAGTGTCATACATCTTAAGATCTCATCTTGCATGTCCATGCGACAAATTCATAAAAATAATTTTTATAAAATTAATATGGAATTTACAAGCATGCATGTTCATCAAATTTCCAAAATTTCCCAAAACATTGTACATGCATTAGGTTGAAACTAAATTTTCTAAAATTATTACAAAATTTTCAAAATCAAATTTTCTTTCTAAAATTATTACAAAATTTTCAAAATCAACACACGCATTCAGGGGGCGCTTGGTTCACAGAGGGGAATGGGAATGGGAATAGGAATGAATACAGTGAGTAATAGGAATGGATATAATTATTATAATAATGATGGTTGGTTAAGATGAAGGAATGATTACCATTACCTTTGATGGTGGTTGGTTTGTTAAAAATCTTAAAAAATAAAAATTTGTTAAATTATTGTTTTATATCAATTTTTAAATATATTTTAATTAATTATATTTTATGCACCCTATTTATAATTACAAAATGTTTAAAATTAAGTATATTGTGGTATTTCATTTCCAATAATTCTTGAAGAAAAAAATACTCCAGTATTTTCTTGCATCAAAATATCATTAGTTACATAATATCCTCAAAATATAGTTTAATAATAAAAAATATTGTACAATTCATCAACATAATTATAATATCCATCATTCCATTGCTATAGTAAAATTAAGTAAGATAGTTTAATATAATTTACATTCCCTAATAAGGCAAATGATGTAAAATATATGTCATATACATAATATCTTAACCAAAAGCCTTTAATTGATGCAAAATAGCCAGGTTAACACTAGAAATATTGTTCACATCACTACTACAAAAGACCCAACTAATACAAAAAAACCTGGTTAAGCAACATCAAATGCAACATAAGTTCATAATACTTACAAAAATATTAATATGCTTCCTCGAATGATTCATAAACTAGAAGATGGATAGAGGAATCCAAGTACAAAAGACTTTTTTAAATGACTTGGCAGAACGAACAAAACCTGAACTTTGGCAAGATCATTACAGAATAACAGAGCAGCCTTACCAACATCCATTTGAGATATGCCAATATTAAGAAGCTCACTCATCAGCTCTTGCATCTTCTCATCATCTTCTCATCAGTTAGGGAATCAGATTTAGACTCCGTAATCAAAGCATTTGTAACAGCTGCATATTGTGAGGCCATTTGTTCATAAATAGGCTCAAAATTAACGGTGAAATTGTCTAACTTTGACTCAATAGTATTTTGAAGTGTTGTTGATCTTGTTTTCTTGTAAGAAGTTTCCTTTCTTAGTGATAGGTTCTTTCGCCTTTTTATTCCATGGCTGCTTGAAGGAATAGCCGAGGATCCTTGTGTATCACATACCACAACGAGTTCATCTTCACTGTCCGATGAAGAACACACTATCATATTCTTTGGGCTATTAGCCTTAGCACTTGCTTCAGCTATATCCTCATCTTTGAGTCCCGTCGCTCTATCTTTACCTTACACCATGTCAAGTTTTCGCAAATATGGGAATTTAAAGTTTCACATTCCAATTGCATTCTTGTGATTCTGTAAAAAAGAATTACAAGAAGAAGAAGATTAAAAACATAATAACAAGAAAATGTTATAATTATGAGAAAAGAAACTACTAAAATAAGAGTCCAATTAACTTTTGAGTTAGATGTCCTTACCAAGCACCTTTCATCAAACCATTGTTTCTCACAATTGATCTTATGCTCAACATCATCCCACCGACAACCACTTTGCATACACATTTCAGAAATTGGATTGTACTTGTTTCTTAACCATTTAATCTTAGAGTCAACGCGGGGATCGACATCCTTATCAAAATTGGGGATCTTGCTCAGCAATATTTTGAGCACTTCAACCATGTAATTATTCTTAAATCCCCCATCTACTTTCCATAAAGGATCACAAGCTAGTTCTTGCAAAACATCGACCAAAGCTTCAATCTCATCATCCTTCCAATACTGCTTATTCTTTCCCCTCCCACGGGTAGCCATAGCCATTCCTAATAAAAAAAAGGACAAAGTAAGACTTATCAAAGAAATGTTTATGTGGGTGCATAGTCAACCACATAGTCAACCAAACAGAGATGTTTATGTGGGTGCATTTCAAAATTAATCCAATAACTAAAAGTTATATATTACTAATAGTAAACAAACAGAGATGTTCAACATTCAGGTACATTAATCGAAATCAAAACATTTCAACAATCTAATAAGCATATGAAACAAACATATCTTAAATTACAAATATACATCATTATCATTAGATCTATTCATCCATATATTATACATGTTGGTTGCCATATTATTCCTGAATATCAACCACTCATCAATTGGACTAATTTGTGTAATGTTTTCCATTTCATCATCTTCTTCACTCTCATCTTCCTCACTATTCTCTTCATCTTCAGTGATTGACTCTTGTGGATCAAAGGTCATGAACTTGCGAATCAAGTTGTGCAGAAGGGAATAAGCCATTATAATGCGAACTTGGGTTTCAATTGAGAAAAATGAAGGAGATGTAAGGATCTTCCATCTTCCTTTAAACAATCCAAAGCATCTCTCAATAACATTCCGTGCTTTGGAATGTTTCATATTAAAGTATTCCTCTGCTGTCTCTGGTCGATGACCATCCAATTCTTTGAGATGATAGCATTGTCCTCAATACAAAGCAAGAAATCCATTTGAATTGTAATATCCAGAGTCAACCAACTAATAACATCCTTCATAATTAAACAATAAGTTATGATTTAGCAGCATAACTAAAAGAGAAACAAAATTGGATATTGTAATAGAAATTTACCTCGAGGGACTCGTAGACTATAAGGCCTTGAGATCACATCTCGAAGCACACGACCATCATGTGCAGAGCCCTCCCAACCAGGCAATACATATATGAATTGCATGTTTGGGAAACAAACACCTAAAACATTTGTTGAAATACATCCTTTTCTTGTGCGATATCGGGGCTTATCTTCATTAGGAGGTGTAATTTTAATGAGTGTCCCATCTAAGGCTCCTAGGCAACCCTACAAATTAAAACTAAAAGGTGGTTTAGGGAATAACAGTTATGATATTAATGTTATAGGTTAATTATAATGTTCAATTACCTGAAACCATTTCCACCTCTCATCTTGACAATCTTGAGTAATAGGCTCCAACTTTTTGAGCAAAATATGATGCAATCTTATAATTGCATGAAGAACTTGATGGAATCGCCGACTCACGGTTTCTTTACTACGGAGAAAAAGTAGGCTTATTGTCATACTCTTTTTATAGTGAGCCAAGGTGTATATGAACATTGCTACAACCTCTTCTACAGATGTGTTCCTAGTGTCTTTTAAACCCCCGACTTCTCTTACCATATCACACAATATCCTAAAGGTTGCTCTATCTATACGGAGTTCACTAATGCAGGCATTATCACAATCCATGGTCAATCTAAACATCCATCTCATTCTATCAATCCTTTTTTCTTCCTTTGTTTTAATTTCATGGACCTTATATTGAAGGTAAAAATAATAGATAACATAATGGATAGCAAATAAGAAAACCATCATATTATTTGTTGTTTGTTGAAGTATCAAAAATTGCTTTAGTTTGTGTCGTCGTTTGCGAATAGGGGGCAAGCCATGTTGATCTACATTAAAAAACTTCAGAAAATAATTGTCCAACATATAGATAGGGCATGTTGAAAAGCCAGGTAATAGCAATGGAAAACAGATAAACCAATAAGCGAAGGTAATAGAGAAAGATGATCAAGAAGAAGATCAGTTTCTTTGCATACTTTAAACCAAATACCTTATGTACTTCTAGTTCCCAACCTTGATAAAAATATATCAAGTTATGGTCAATTGATTAATAAAGGATATGAATAAACTTTGTTAGTGGTGAATGAGTGATAATTGAAATTAAAGAAGCTCAAATTGATGAGAATTTGCATAATGTCATCGTGAGAGTGACAAGGGAGCATAATGTTTGAAAAGGTAATAACTAAGAAGTTTTTGATAAAAAGAGTAATGAATATTTTAGTTTATTGGCTATATATACTACCCACCAAAACACTCGATGGTAGAACACTATATTTGATAGTTTAATAAATATTGTGAATGTTGATAATATTGTGGAGATGACTCTTAACCACTTCATAAAGATGAAGAAGTTCTAGATAAGGGTCAAGATGAACTTGACATGTAAGAACCTTTATTGAAATTTATGAATGAGCGTACTTAGTTGTTGTTACCTTAACTATATTCAATAAGGCAACAATAAAGAATGGATAGGTTACATCTATGAAATGGGAAAATTTCACGATAAATAAGAGAGAAACAACACCAATGGCAGTAAAACAACACTATCCAGTTTCCCAGTGTTTGATATTTCCAATCACAAATATAAAAAACAAAAGGACGTTCATGATAGAAAAGAAAATGCTCAACCTAACTTAAACAAAGGGATAAACATAAAGGATTGATTGATATAAATACCTCAATGAAGGACAAAATTGAGATTTCTTGGTTGAAAGTTGCTCCACAGCTGTAGCAAAATAAGACAACTACAAATCTGGAAACAAAAAATTCATCAACTTTTATAACAATAAATCAAAAAAGTTTGAAGGGTTCTCTTTGCACTCATGATCTTTCATACTAAATAAAGAAGAAACTAGTGGGTGTGTTTAGATAATAAGTTTCCACAGCTAGAGAAGGTCAGAATAAAGATTTTGGTAATTGGTCTAACGATAATCAAATAACACAGGTACTAATGTGCAATCTTTCTGTCATTTTGTTATGTTCCTCTTTTCCTTTTCTGTTTTCATATTATAAAAATAAATCAGAAAAGTTTGAAGGGTTCTCTTTGTACTCAAGTTCTTTCATACTAAATAAAGAAGAAACTAGTGGGTGCGTTTAGATAATAAGTTTTCATAGCTAGAGAAGGTCAGAATAAAGATTTTGGTAATGGTCTAAAGATAATCAAATAACACAGGTACTAATTTGCAATCTTTATGTCAATTTGTTATGTTTGTCTTTTCCTTTTCCATTTTCATATCAAATCATAATTTCAATACTGCACGAATATGCAGATAATGATACGGTTTCCAAATGATGAAAGACAAGAATAGAGTTTTTCTTGTTCAGGCAAGATTAGAGCAATTTACATATACATAGATTCACTAGGAAAGCTTTCTTAGAAGAGTCTATGGAGTTGATCAAACGGGAATGACTCTCAAAGATGTTGGTTTCCATCCAAAGGCAGCCCTTTTCTTGGAGCTTCTGTAATTGACTTATAGGTTGTCACAAAAAATGCACCAAACTTACCAATTTAAATAAACCGAGAATCCCATGTGCAGTATATTTTTCACTGCCTTTTCAATTGCATTGATGTTCATTAGAATCTCAATCAGTAATGTTTCAAATTTATCAATTCAGACGTAGGACATGATAGGAATAAATTACAAATGATCAAGCAAGCATTTAAATTGTGGAAGGTTAATGAACTAACATCATACATGAAATCATCATTAAGAAACAGGTTCCTGAAATGCTTTCAATATATAAACCAAGTTGCATTCTTCTATACTTTATCATTATGACGGTCTTTTTGCCATATCCACCAATACGAACGAACATGGTTAAAGTCAAAGTTTGGCCTTGTCACTACACTAAAGAATTGCATGCATGATGGATAAGGCTATGACGCAAAAGCCCAATATGACTAAAACTTCAGCTACTTTGCTAACGTGGAAAGTAACAATGGATCTATCAATTGCACATACATTTTCTATGCAATGATTCTCAGGCTAAAAACTTGGACAGAAAGAATGGAATTTCTTGTTCAAACCCACTTGCAATAAAGTGAAAGAATAGAATCATTGTAAAGAGATAGGATTGGCTAGATGGGTAGTTGGAGACAATGGAAGACGGGACACAAACATGGAAGACAGAATTATGATAAGTAGCGTAAGCATAGTGAATTCAAAATTTAGGAATGATTTGTAAAGACTTTAACTTTTTGACCCAGTAACTTCAGACCAGTATTACACCTCTTCTAACGATTTATTCTTCTAAAATATGACAACTTTGGTAGCCCATTTTTCATTAAGAAGATAAAAGAATCGAAAGATATGGAGTCAAACATGTTCTATGTGCACATTTGACAGAGGGATTCAAATACCATGGCCAGCGGTTTCCATTATATGAACAAAAAAAAGAAGAAGAAGAAGAAAGAAAGGAAGAAAATTACCATGGTAGGTTGTTTTTATGGCCGGCTGGGATTGGTTTGTGGAGAGATGGAAGCAAGATTGAAAAAAACGTGGCTTATAAGAAGAAAAGAGCAAGATGGGTACTGTGCTGCTGTTGCTGTTAATCCGGGAACTCGCGCCCAAAAAACGTGTGCAACATACACAAAGTAATGTTTTTTTATGAGGGGAATGGAGTAATACCCAAAAATGGGTAATCAAATTAATAACTCTCCAATCATACTTCCCTACCAAGCTCTACCTTTCATTCCATTCCCATTCCTTATTTCTCATACCTATGAAACAAGCATCCCCCGATTTTGCATGGTTAGCACACTTAACAATATAAAGTCTCATACTTTAATCCAACTACAATGTGTAGAATTTTATATATATAGGATTTGGTTTAACAATCTAAATAAAGATTTTATTTCTTATTAATTTAAAACCAATAGTCCAATAGTTTGTCAATTTAAACGATTTAAATAGGGTGATCTATACTCAGTCTTAATATCAACTACCATTATATAAATATCGTTTTTCTTATTTATTCTTTTAACTAATTGGAGACTCCCTCCTTTTTTTATTCCCAATTAAACCTAGTGTTTTTAGAAATCATTTTAATAAAGCAATACTTTAATCTTAAAAATATAATTATAAAGAAATAATAAGTTAAACTTATCTTTATTTAAGAATTATTTTCACTCATTTGAATTGCATATTATTATCTGATTGGATATACTGTCATATCATATACTCAAACAATTATCATTAAGTTGAATCCTGCACTAACACGGAGTTTGGAGATGCTTGATAGTACAAAACCTTACCCTTACCTAAATATGGAGGTTGTTTCCGATACACCTACATGTAAATATGACATAAAGATATTAAAGAATTCAAATAAACATAAAATATGAAGAAAAACTTCTAATAAAGTCATAATGATAAAAATTAAAATTAAAATTAAAATGAAATAATAACAATTTTTTTTTAAATACAAATCTTCATTAGGAGATGCAAGTTTAGAAGACATTTTAAAGAAAATTGTAGAACAAATATACCTGATATATTGCAAAGTTCTACTTATACATGATACTGCAAAGTTCTACACACCATTTATCAAGATAAAAGTGTCATCCTTACGCAGGGGTCATCCTTGGACTCGAAAATCTCCTAAATCTATATAATGCTAATAATCTACAAGAACAAATATCACAATGTCAATAATCTTCAATTTGACAGGTTTTACTATTATCAGATGCCAATTCTAATGGGAGCCCTCCAAACCTCTTTTCCTGGGGATGTAACCTATAAGAAGGTGCAATCTTGTCTACATAAATTTTAGTATTCATGAGAAATAAGATATGCCAAGTTTACTTTTTGTACAAAGGGAACTTATGGAATGTCCACAAATGTAGATGAACCCAATCCAAAAATATATGAATATGCATAAGCTTGGTAACGTACTTAAAAAGACCTAATTAATTTATTTATTCAAGTTTAGCTTCAATCATTTGTTGGTAGGTGACTAAGGTAATCACAACATAGAGTCATATGCATGTTAATATGATATTTGCTTGAAACAATTGACAAAATCCGCTTCTCCATAGTGAACGTATGGCTAGTAACTATGTTGGGACCCGATCTCAGAAACCGGATCCCAACCGGAAAATAGAAACGGAAAACGAAAACTGAAATACTAAATCAAACGAACGGATCGTCAAATCCAAGAACAAAATGTGGAAACAAACGAAAGCGAATCGAAACGGAAACATAAGACGAACAAATCAAAAGCGGAGCGAATACAAAAGCGGAATCGAAAGCAAATCGAATCAAAAGTGGAACAAAGCGAAAGCAAATCGGAATCGAATACGAAATCGAAACGAAAGAAATCACTAATCGACATCCGACATCTGACATCCGACATTCGAAACAAAGAGCGTAGAAACTATCACATTGGAAACCTAGACTAAGACATATCCGAAATTCGGTACAATTTTTTTCTTTCTTTCATTCATTCATTTATCAAACTCATACAAAGAAAATCTTATTTCCCTTTTTGAAAATTTATCCTTAATCTCATACTAATCTCAAACTACTTGAAATCATCATTTTTCAAACTTATTAGCAAAATCCTATATCTTATTCTTATTCTTTCTTTGCCATGAAAATTTCGACAGCATAACGACTGTATTTTTATAAACCCAAACCTAAGGTCTGCCCTCAACACTGCTTGATCAATCTGGATCGAGCACCCCTTGCAGACCTCTCCCAAAGCAGTAGTATTACCTAGAGGTTATGAATTTTGAAAAAAATTGGAGAAAATTGTGAAATGAAAAAGTAAGCTTTCAACCATGAGACTTTAGAATTTGTTTATGATTGATTTTGAAGAGTTGAAAAGTTTGAAAATGAATTTTTGATAGATTTCCGAATGTGAAATATTTATAAATGGCAACTGCTTGAAAATGATTTTTGCTTATTTTTCGAATTATAAACATATTATCCACGAGCTATAAGCTCACCCACCTTTCATCCCCATCTCTAGGTATTGAGCAGGAGATCGGATGAAAGAAAGTCAAGACCTTTGTTCGATTTTGCTTAGCTTTCTTTCTTCCCCCATTTTCAGATTTTTTTGGGTTAAAATGGAACTCTCATGCTTTTCCACCTTTTTCCTCTTAAATCTTCTCGAAAATCCTCTTGGAATCTCCCAAAAATCGAAAACCCTAAGTTACCTTTCTTTTCTTCTCTTCATCTCCTCCACCGAACATGCTCTTCTTCCTCTCTTCTTATTTTGTTCTTTCTTTGCTCTAAGTGTCGTGCTTTCTTGTTAAAAGGGACAGCCACACCTTGCCATGTCATTAAATGAATGGCTAATGACCCATATGCCCCTCCATTTTAGCCTAAAACCTTAAGTCCTTATGTGTTCTTCCAAAATTGCCCCTAACATTCATTTTAATTCATGCTACTTAAGGACAATTTTCTAATCATCACTTTGAAGGAATTTGCCAAAACTTCCTTCTAGAGAAATGTTTCTAATTGTCTTAATTTCATAATGACACAAAAATCATTTAATTTGGTGTACTACACCAAGAGTTATAGTCCAAACAGTTTGGATTGTCATTATGCTAACACATTTTCCAGCACGTTATTTCGATCCAAAAATTGATATTCTTAAAGACAAAATTGAAACTCAAGTCCTTCATAAAAATTGTAGCCCTATTACTCTAGTTTAATCCAAATCAAGAATCATCTCATTTGGACTACTAGAACAAAAGTTATGGCCGAAATACTTTCAGATCTTTCTAATTCAAGACTGAACACTAATCTGAACTTCAATTCAGAAATTGAAAATCTTAGGGGCTAAATTGAAAATCAATTCCTTCATATGACTTGTAGCCCCATGTCTCTATTGTATTTTGCCTCAAGAATCAGTTCAATCGAATCTCCATAGATCCCGAATTTTGCAAGAGACTGAACCATGTTCAAAAAATTATCTATCTCACTTTGATTAATTCAATCAACCTCAATTTAATCTAAAAAATTTATAACTTTCACATGAGAATGTAAATGATTGTCTTAGGAATCCAACGCTTTAAAAACCAAATCAATTGGATGTCAAACGAAAAAGTTATAAGCGAAGGCGAGGCCCTCGCAGGGCGAGGGCACCTGCGGGGTGAAATTCAGAGACTAGGCGTGGGCACGCCTAAGGATGGAATCTGGAACTGCAGAAAATTCCAGAATTTTCAAATCATATCTTTTTCTCCTGAACTCCAAAATTAACAAATTTGGTATCAATAGAAAGCTTAAAGGAATTTCTACAACTTCCATGAAGAACTCACAAATCAATTCCATCTCTAAAGGGGTCAAAAACCCAATCAAACTTTCTGTCTATATGAATATCTTCCTAAACAATCACATAACTTCCAAAATTTCTATCTTTCAACTCCTAGGTCCAAACATGTCATATTTTATATCAATGTAAAGATCAAAAAGACATCTACAACTTTCATGAGGATAGAAAAATCAATTTGGCCTCTAAGGAAGTCAATTTTCCAATCAAAGGTTCTGTCCACTAATAATCATGCTAAACAGTAACAGAAACTTCCAAAAATCATAACTTCACATTCCATGGTCCACAAATTGCATATTTCACATCAATGTAAAGATCAGAACATTATATAAATCTTTCATGAAGAACTTAAAAGCAATTACAACCTCTAATTAGGTCAATTATTCAGTCAAAGTTTCTGCCAGAAGCGTGTCATTCTAAAACACATCCAAACTTTATAATTTCAAATCTTCCAATTCTCACATCCACAAATAACATATAATACATCATTAAAAAGCTAGGAAGATCTTCTATGACTTTCATGTAGACCACTTAACTTAATTCAGACCATATCAGTCCAGAAATTGGCCTCAAAGCACAGCATACACAATCTTACTCTTAATAGCATTTTTCAAACAAAATAAAATAACCTTAACTTTGACTGATCATAACTTTCACTCCCAATATCGAATCATATCAAACTTTATGGCGACAGAAAACTTTCAACATAAGCTACAAGTTTCCTGAAGATCATTTTCTCAAATTCTGCCTAAATCAAAAAGTCAACTCTCTATGACCAAAAAATCAAACTTTTCTTAATTCTCCAAAATTTAACACTTTCACTAATCATTTCTTGCTTTTCAACTCCATTTCAATCAACTCATTCACTTTAACTTTCATAACTCATACAAATCTACTCAAATTTCAAAGTCATCAAAACCAATTACTTCATTTCTTATCAATTTCCCTTAAGCATAATAACATCTATAACACAATACATATACTAATACACTCATTCAAGTTCATTTAATATTTCTAAATTCCACTTAAAAATCGGGGTCCAACAAAAGTGATAAAACCACCACAAAAAGAGTCATGCTAGGGAGAATAAAAATAGCTAGAAGGAGAGGAGTAAATAAGCCTACAAAGGTTTTAAAAATCCAAACAAATTGTCTTAAAATGGACAAGTACAAAAATATAGAAAATGTAGCAATTATGGTCATAATGCCAAAAAATGCAAGAACGAAGGCCCAACTTAACCTAGTCAAGAATCTTCACAGTTATAAACCTTCTTTGATTATAAACCTTCTATTGCTTAATGTTTATTGCTTCATACATTAAACTCATATTATTATTTCTGTCATATTTATCAAGTCATCATCGAGGCATCTTTACAGGTATATAAACATTCAATTTTTTAAATCAACTTATCTTAGTTGTATTAATTAATGATTATGCTACATTTTGTTAATATATATAGATTATCGATGCATGCATTACATTATAAATAACTAATTTAAATGAATATTGTGAATGACATGTTTGTTTTTAGGTTGGTAGCTCTTCACATAACAGATGAAAGAAGTATGAAGATGTTTATCTGTATATAATGAAGTTGTTATTTAAACCAAGGGGTCTAAGCTTTAAGGATAATCTAGCGTCACTTCCAACAATTACAAGTTGTAGCAAAGAAGAGAACATTATTGAATTAACCACAACATAAACAATCTTTCTAGTTAAGTGCAAATGAGGGAAGCAATATGGCATAGAATCAACCACAATAATATTTTCAAATATGTCAAGGTTAAAGTTTTTTATGGATGCATTATTTCCATGGCATTGTATGTGTGTAAGGATGGATGGATGGTTAGATGTTATTGGTAATTTCCTTTTGAATAATGATTGACAACGATTAAGTCAATATTTAAACTTATTGCAAGTGTATGGTGTGATTGTAACTAGCACATGCAAATACAGGTTGATCCTATGAGGACTGGAATTACTAATAATTACCATTTTTCTATTATCTAACCTATAAATAAAATTTTAGATTTTAATTAAAAATTGAACTAAATAAAAAAACTAAGAAATAAAAGAATTCTGAAATAAAACATAGAAAATACTTAGAAAATTTAATATCAAATAATAGTGTCTAGGTGATGACTCCCCCTATAAATCATTAAATATTAACCCTTTTTATCACGCAATTATATTATTGATTATTGGATTATGAAAATTCTCATCTTATATTAGTATCTTTCTTAAGACTATTAATAACTAATCCATCAATTGATTAACATAACTCTTTCGAGTTAAAACCCCTAGGATTGCTTTATTGATTTATGAATTCCGTTATTAGGTTTGACCTTAATCCAAAGGATTTATGTCAGCCTGTCTCTAGGTCTGCATGCAACTCCTTCTAATTATTGTAGATCTATTCATAAAAGAGAATTTTTCAATCACAGTCATATGAAATCAAATCATATACTAATATTCGCATATATTAGAACAAGAATAAAACTTATAATTGAATTACAATAAATCAATCAATATAATTGCATTAAATAAAAAATCAAAACGTATTATTATTATAAACTATGGTTCATCACACCTAGACATTAAATAAGTTTAGTTACCCCCCATAGAAAACAAAATCAAAGATAAATTTGCAGAAAAGCTAAAAAAATAAATTATAATTCTAAATCTCTCTTTTTCTTCTATTAGATCTTCTTGCAAGTTTAGATTTGATATTGTTATCTAATGGATCTCTTGTGTTGGACCCCACTTTCGGAGCCTAGCATTCGAAGGCATTTAATAGTCAAATCACATTGCAAATTTTTTTTTTCGTTTTTTAACAATTAAAGCGTATGCGAAAAATCGATAATCAAATCAACTCGATTTATTTAAAACAATTTTTTGTCACAAAGATGTAAACATTATTGAACACATCAGAGTTTTAGTGATTACTTGGGTCCATCACAGAACACAAAGCTTGTTTTCAAAACATCTTTACATTTAAAAAAAAAACACCGCTTTTGGCTTAATACAATTACAAAATACAAAAATACACATGATACAATTTAATGCTTAGGCTTAAAATGATTCCAAATTACAAAATTTTCCGAACTAACTTCATTACAAAAGTCTTCAACTATCTTAGAGTTTCAATGCCTTGTAAGGATTTGCTAATCTTCTCTTTTT
>JAOTIZ010036091.1:0-16348 GCA_027123425.1 Erythroxylum panamense | reverse complement strand
TTGCAATTCTTGGTATAAATTGATTTTGACCGGTTTCCAAGGATCAATCTTAGGATTGAACGATAAGCCGCGATCAAACGTCTAGACTTTTGGAAGGAGTTAGGCATGATTTAAATAATTTTGAGGTATTGATAGATTAATTATGTTATTTTATGAAGTTAATTAGCATGTTAATATGAGCAAGACTTTATGACATGGGTTAATTGAATTAAGGTAGTAAGATGATTACAAGGGCAAAGTTGGCAAGTCACTTAAGTTTAAAAGACATAAGGCTTTAAGTGAAGGGCAAAGTAGACATTTTAGATTCATTAAGGGTATAAAAGAAAGATAGAAGACTAGGCTTGCATTTAAAGAGGAAAAAAATGAAAATTAGAAGAGAGAAGAGGGAGAGAGAATCGTGGAGAGAAGAAAAGAAGAAGGAAAGAAGAAGAAGAAGGAAGAAGATTTGTTCAAGGTAAGCTTTATTTCTCTTCTTTCTTTGTTAGAGAAGGAGTTAGAAAGAAAAAAAAAGAGGGTTTTGTGTTGGGGATGAATGGAGAAAGAAGATGGTTTAAGGCGAACACATTTGATTTTAGGGTTTCTAAGCTAGGTTTTGGGTTTTCTAGGCTAGATGGATTATGGGTAGGTTAGATTTGTGTTGATTTCATTTGTTGTGATTTTGAAGTTTTAGGGATTTTTATTGAATTGGAATTGAATGAAAAATTCGTTTGATTTAGGAAATCAAGGGAAACCTTATCCAAGAGCAAGAGCAAGGGAACAATTGAGTTTGGATTCTCAAGAGAAATAAGGTGGGTTTCATGTTTATAATTGAATAATGTGCCATTAAAGTTTTTCCAAATCAAGAAGATAAAATGATTTCAAGTATTTCATAAATGTGCATATATTGTTTTTAAATGATTTAAAGAATTTGCTTTTATGTATGGATTGGATTTGAATTGTTGTGAATGTGGAAAAATGCATTGTGATATATGATCATGTTATGCCATTGAATTGTGTCATGGCATTTTGATTTGAATGGAAAGAAGAAAACGCATGAGAATATGAAATTGTGAATGATTGAATTGAGCATAAGCTTTGATTGTGTTTGGGTGAGAGATGAACCGTTTCGTAGTCACGTGCACGTTAACATAAAGCCTTCTCTTGGCTGCCCCCTTGTGGCCCACAAGATCCGAAAAGTGGGCTCGTTTCGTTCACGGGGTAAACTTCGATTTTTCTGTTTTGTTCCACGGAACCTTCAAGCCATTTGTTGTGCATTGCATCTGTGAATTGTCAAGTTAATGCGTACGTGATTTGTATTATTGTGAATTGGTTGAGAACTATGTTTTTCTTGAATTCCATAAGAATTTTTTGACAAATGAATAATTTCAATGGTTTTGCTTGTTATCGATTACAAAACTGTTACCCACGAGCTTTTAAGCTCACCCCCACTCTCTTTCCCCTATTCAGATGATGAGTAAGAGATCAAGTGACAGTGAATCAAGGCATAAATCTGAATTTGCATGTTTTGTGTTGTTTTGGAGTAATTTATGTAAAACAAACCTATAATTGTATTTTGAGCAATTATTATTCAAGTGCCATGTGTAATTTGGGGATTTTGGAATATTAATTTAATATGGCTTGGAATGCCATTAAAGTTTGTAAAACTCTTAAATTATGATGCTAATGAAATATGGATTTGTGTATGGACATGAAATGTGAATTTGTATATGGATGACGATGATGAATGTTGAGCATAAAGGGTTGGTATATATACATATATATTCACATAAGTGAGATGTTATGGAAAAGAAAGATAGGAATTATGAATGATGAGATGTAGTTGAATATGAAGAGTCAAATGAATTGCGTTTGAGAGTTTGATGAATTCCAATTGGTAGTTGAAATCGTTATGAATGATGTTGCAATAAAGGAAGTGAAGTTGGGCTAATTTTCAAGTTTCTCATGGGGGCAAATGTGTGTTTTGAATTCAAGAGAAAATATGTATTAATATAGGAAGAATTAGACAAAGTTGTCTTCATAAAAGTTGTAGCTTATCCTATTAGCTTTCCAAAGGTATAAATTATGCAATTTTTGGATATCTAAGTTGAGAGATATGATCATTTAAGTAGGTGATCTTGCATAGGACGTGTATCTCGAATAATTAGAGTATATGGGGTGATATCGCACTAGGATTGCTCGATTTGGAAAGATTATGAGTAAAAGGGATGTTAGGATGGGTTTAGGATCCATTGGAGGGGTCTTGGAGAGTGAAAAGTTTTGTTAAACCCTAAGGTTACACGGTCAGGCAGTGTAAAATCACACAGACCGTGTATTCCTGATGCTGAAAAACTGCCAGACCCGAAAGTTACACGGTCTGCCCGTGTTGGATCACACGGTTCGTTTTTTGACCCTCAAAATAACAAAATATCGTTTAAAGTTCTTCATGAAATTTGTAGATATAGAAGTCCTCTTCGCAACCATCTAAAGAAAACCTTAATCCTGAGATAGGTTCAACATGATTAAGAACATGAGCATGGTCAATTCTTTTAGCCATAACTTCATGACCTGACCTCCAAATTAAGCGATTTTTGAAGCAATAGATTCCTAAGACGTGTATCTATCTTTCCATAAAAATTGATATCCATTGGTAATGAATTCAAAAATATTAATGGAAAGAAAATGAGGGATCAGTTGGAAGAGCATGACAGGGTTATGAACTCACTTTGGATTTTCAAGCATAACTTCTTTTATAGAGTTTCGATTGAGACAGTTCTTGCTGCAAATTAAACTAGAAATGTGGAGCTACAATTGTTTTGAAGAAGTCAATTATGATTTTTGGTGATTGACTAGTGTGGGCACACCACCCTTGTGAGATGATGGCCAAAGAGGGTTCTTTGGAATAACCCTATAGGTTTAGGAGCTCAAGGTTTATGACTCCGGATGTTGGGCTCCAAAAATGGGTCCAACATATTGTGAGCCCAACAAAATGACCAAATCTCCTTTTATTAGAAATGGAGAGAGAGCTAGTGAACTTTTAGGACTCATACATACTGATGCATGTGGGCCTATGAAAGTTCAAACTAAAGGTGGATATTTTTCTTTTATCCTTCTTAATTTTTCCTTCACTGATAATATGTCAAGATGTGGATTTGTGTATCTTATGAAACACAAGTTTGAATCATTTAAAATGTTCAAAAGATTTCATAGTAAAGTTGAAAAACAAATTGGCAAGAGGATTAAGGCACTAAGATCTGACTGTTGCAGTGAGTATCTTGGTGATGATTTTGTTGATTATCTAAGGCAAGATGGAATCTTGTCTAAGTAGACTTCTCCAGGAACACCACAGCATAATGGTGTTTCAAAAAGAGGAAATCGAACTTTATTGGATATGGTGAGATCCATGATGGAGTTCACTAATCTTCCTATGGGGATATGCTTTAGAAGCTGATGCCTATTTATTAAACAAAGTTTCCACTAAAGTAGTCACTAAAACTCCATATGAGATATGAAAATGAAGTAAACCTAACCTAACACATTTGAAAGTTTGGGGTTGTCCAGCTTACGTCAAGAGATTGCTGCTAGATAAGCTTGAAGCGAGGTTTGAAAAGTGTAGATTTGTTGGTTATCCCAAGTAAACTATGGGATATTATTTATATCACTCTTCTGAACACAAAGTTTGTGGCCAGAAATGCAACCTTTTCAGAAAGGGAGTTCCTTAACAGAGGAATTCATGGTATAGAAATAGATCTTGATGAAATTCAAGATTATGACGAATCAACACAAGCTCAAGATCATCAAATGCATATTAAGCAGCCTTTACTTGAATTCTTTAAATTAATACATATCGTACCAGCCTTAACTATTGAAGCAAATGGACCAGTTAATGAATCTGTTCAAGAACCAGTGTAACAATAAGATCAAGTAGAGGAAAAATCTATTGAACATGAGCCTCTCAGAAGGTCAACTAGGGATCGTCGTGCACCAGATATATTAAACTTAATGGTGGAAGGAGACAAGGATAATCATATTGATGATGACTTTAAGACATACGAAGAGGCTATGGCAAGTCCAGATCGTGAGAAGTGGTTTAAGGTCATAAAATTTGAGTTAGAATCCATGAGAATCAACAAAATATGGACTTTGGTTAATCCCTCAAAGGATATAAAACCCAAAGGATGTAAATGGGTATTTAAGAAAAAAATTGGAGCAGACGAAAAGGTTGAAATCCATAAAGCCCGTCTTGTTGACAAGGGATATAATTAAAAGGAAGGTATTGATTATGATGAAACTTTTTCCCCTGTGGCAATGCTTAAATCTATTCAGATTCTACTTGCTATAGCTGCATATTATGATTATGAGATATGACAAATAGATGTGAAAATAACGTTTCTTAATGGAGAGCTTAAAGAATATGTCTATATGACTAAACCTGAAGGTTTCACATTGCCATCTACTCCTAATAAAATATGTAAGCTACAAAGATCCATTTATAGATTGAAGCACGCTTCACGAAGTTGGAATATTCACTTCAATATAATAATCGCAAAGTTCGATTTTGTTAGATGCGAAGAAGAGCTATGTGCATACAAGAAGGTTAATGGGAGCATAGTTATTTTCCTAGTGCTATATGTAGATGAAATATTGCTAATAAGAAATGATGTACCAGCCATGTAAAAGACAAAGATTTGGCTATCTAAACAGTTCTCCATGAAGGATTTGGGAGAAGTAGCTTACATTCTTAGAATCAAGATTTATAAAGATAGATCAAGGAAGCTGCTAGGGCTTTCCCAATCCATGTATATTAATACTATCTTAAAAAGGCATCATATGAAAAATTCCATAAAAGGTTATTTACCGACAGGTACTAGAATTTCTCTTAATAGGGAGGATTATCCTAAAACCCTAGAAGAAAGAGAGCATATGAGTAAGGTCCCATATGCCAGCACAGTGGGAGCTATCATGTATACCATAACATGTACAAGACCTGATGTAGCCTACACGCTAGGAATAACGAGTAGGTATCAAGGTAACCAGGTGAGGAACATTGAAAAGTAGTTAAAACTATCCTTAAGTTCTTGAGAAGAACTAAGGACCAATTCCCTATATACAAAGATTATGAATTAACGCTAATTAGCTATACTGATGCTAGCTTTGCATCAGATAAGGATAATAGCAAATCTATCTCTAGTTATATTTTTACCTTGAATAGAGGAGCAGTGAGTTGGAAAAGTTCCAACTAAGCTACTGTAGCTGATTCAATTACTGAAATAGAATACATAGCTACAAGCAATGTAACTAAGGAAGTTGTTTGGATGAAAAAAATTTTAACTGAAGTTGAAGTGGTTCCTTTGATAAAGGAAGTTGTTTCTTTATTATGTGATAATACCGGTGCTATTACACAATCTAAGGAACTAAGGTCACACCAAAGATCCAAACATGTTCTACTAAAGTTTCATCTAATTAAAGAAATTGTAGAGCGTGAGGACGTTCAAATTCAAAAGGTTGAAGGAAAGAAGAATGTTGCAGATCCCTTTACTAAGACACTTGGATCAAAGGAGTTTGATAAGCATAAGTGGGAAATAAGATTGAAGTTCATGACTGATTGGGTCTAGGTCAAGTGTTATGTAATAGATTGAACATTTTTTTTGTTTTGTGATTATTAATTTTGTTTAATAACATGGCAAATGATTATATTATCATATTTTTTATTATTTTTTATTCTAATATGATAAGTACTTGATTAAATTTATACCCTTACCATCATGATGGAGATTATGATAATGAGAGTCAAGTCTTTAGAGTTTAATCTGAAAGTGTTCTTGACCATAGGATCATCAAATAAGGACTTTAATGATCCGATTAGATAAATATGTATGTAATAGTATCTATTAGATGGATATTAGTATATCTCATTTACTAAGTTACATATATAGATAATGCATATGGAGATATGATCATTGAACTGACCAAACTGAAAATTCATAATGATTAATATTACCTATGAACTATTAAGTGGGATATTCTCGTAAGGATTTAAATGTATATTTTTCCTCTAGCCTGAGATTATCATAGTAATCAATAGGTCAATTATTATATTTTGATATCGGACACCTAGTGTGTAAAAATATTAGTTGAATGATTATTGAATATAATTAAGTACCCATCTGATTAGTAGTGAGTCAAGATAGGATCCATCGACTCTAGGTAATGAGTTTGAGCTTTATATTGTCAATGATCTTAATGATTGTTTCAAGACCTTGGCTAGGGCGATTAAATGAGTGAGAAAAAGGAGTTTCTTAAGTCATTTACCAATCATTAATGATCGACATGTAACATAGTTGGTTATTCAATAGGGTTTGACAGTTAAACCATACCTTAGGATAATCATGAGTTATAATGATGAAAGGTAATAATACATTATCCTTAATCAGATTCCGTCTTTGTAAGGTTGTTACTTCATATTATCTGGTCATTAAGGAGTGTTGTTAGACGCCAACTTTAATTAGTAATTAATTGGATTAGTTACTACCGACTTAGTAATGAATCTATGTGATCACACATTTACGAGTGTAATATTTCATGTTTATGATTATTTAATTTATTATGAGATAATTTATTAAATAAACTATATGGAATATTATTATTTTTTTGCTAGCACATAAAATATAATTAATATTGAAAATTCTCTTTTACAAAATAAATGAATAAAATAAAATAGTTTTATTTTATTTCATTTTATGAATAATAATAATTATTATTTAAAAAAGGAAAAAAGGCGTCAGTTGGTAAAAGGCATTTTGTCCATTGGGTGGTTTTGTTTTGGTTTTACATTTTAAAACCAAAAAGAAAGGTAGCGTTGGGGTTGTTGTTTTTTAAGTTATAAAAAATGTTAAAACACGTACAAAAGAAAGAAAAGTTGATAATACATACTATCGTTTTTTGTACGTTAATATCAACAAGAGAAAAGTAAAGAAAATTGTTTTTATCTATTCTTGAAGAAAGATTTCTTTAAATTTAACCATAATTATATCAAGTGTTGAAAGTGGGACACTTCTTAGTGTGTAGTGTATAGAGATTTCGTTTTTTCAAAATTTACTGTCGATTAATCCTCTAAAAATTTAGGTAATTGTTATTTGTCAATTCTTATTATGAGTATGATTATTAAACGCAATAAATAAATTTAGGATTACAATAACATTTTTTTCCGCTGCTTATGCGATCCTTTCAGTTGCAACAGACCTCTGTCATTAGTATAAGTGATGAAATGGGCATATTCCAATTGGGTGTAATTCAGACAATCATTGAGCAATTTCAACTTGATTAGGTTTAAGCCTAACGATTACAAATGATTTCCGGATTAAGATAACTAATTCGTTGAAAAAACAACTCCTAGTTAACGTTGTATCTTTTACCTAATCAGCTTGATGATTAAATGTCTAGTTAATTAAGTTTCAGACTTATTTTAAATTTAAAAGTCACTTAAAAAAGTTTAATTTGAGTCATTAAAATGATATTATTTTTTAAATTTATAATTAAAATTTTAATATAACATTATTTTAAAATATAAATAAATAAATAATCAAAATTTGATATAAATATTTATATCATTATTAAATTATATTGTAAACAAATATAATTTAATTATTATATGTGGTCAACGTAGAAGAACAAAGTCCAGTCCTCTGTGTAACCTGGGATCAGCATGTGTCCAAGCTTTCCTGTCTATGCTTCGGATTGGAACGTTTACAGGAGACGACCCAACAATGATTAACTGTAACTTTATTATATCTTATACTCTTGCCCGTCTTTTATCAACTAAGTTCTGAAACTTCAAAAACATAAGAACTCCTAACATTATTCAGAGAAAAACTTACATAATTCACTTTAGAGATGATAATGACCCGAATCTAGTCTAACTTAACTTATTTTTTCTTAATTCAAATTGACAAGGCTTCATTTATTGAAAGCCCATTTATAATAAAGAGTTTATGCCACTTGTATTGCCCGAATGATAAAAGAAGTTTTAATTTTATATTATTGTATAAACAACGAATTTTCAAAATAAGATTTGTGTTCATTTAGAGAAAAAAGACATCAACTCCGAAATCAATGTATTTGAATATACCAAAAAATGAAAATTTAAAATTTAAAAATGAAATTGAAAAAAATTGAATGGGTTAAATTTGAGCATAAATTAAAATAATGTTGTTTTGATATAATTGATTAAAATGATATCATTTTATTAATATATTGAAGAATTAATAAGATCAAATCTTTTTTACGTCAATATGCCAAAACAATGATGTTTTTTACTAAAACAGCCTAACTATTTAAGTTAGGTTTAGTTCACTGTCTAACTATTAAAAAGGTCTCAAATTTAACACATAATTTCAAACAGTTATTGCCAATCAGGTGTGATCATCACGGGAGCTGAAATAAACTTTTTCTTGATCAATTGAAAAGCCTGCAAGCATTTCTCATTAAACTCAAATTTCACAACCTTTTCCAAGAAATTGCAAAGGGATTTGGCGATTTTGGAGAAGTCTTTGATAAATCTCCGGTAAAACCCTGCATATCTAAAGAAACTACGGATACCCTTTACATTTGTCGGTGGAGGAAGTTTTTTAATAATTGTTGTTTTGGCTCGGTCTACTTCAATGCCATGGACAAACACTTTGTGACCTAACACAATTCCTTCCCTCAACATAAAATGACATTTCTCCCAAATGAACACCAAGTTGGTATCCTGGCATCTTTTCAACACTAGAGACAAATTATGTAAGCACTTATCAAGTGAATCACCAAAAACAGAAAAATCATCTATAAAAACTTTCATGAAATTCTCAACTATATTAGAAAAGATAGTCATCATGCAACGTTGAAATGTAGCAGGAGCATTGCAAAGACCAAAAGGCGTGCGCCTAAATGCAAATGTGCCAAAAGGACAAGTAAATGTGGTATTTTCTTGATCTTCAGGTGTTATGGCTATTTGGATAGATCCCGAGTACCCATCTAGAAAACAATAAAATGCATATCTAGCAAGTCTATCTAATATCTGATCTATGAATAGCAAAGGAAAATGGTCCTTCCAAGTGGCTTTGTTCAACTTCCTATAATCCATGCAAACCCTCCATCCAGTGATTGTCCTAGTGGAAATAATCTCATTGTTATCATCTTTAACTACAGTAAATCTACCTTTTTTAGGAATAACCTAAGTAGGAATAACCCATGAACTATCAGAAATTGGGTAAATGATTCCAGACTTAAGCCACTTCTGAATTTCGTTCCTAACCACTAACTTCATTGTTGGTTTCAATCTTCTTTAGGTCTCAATGCTAGGGTGAATTCCTCCTTCAGCATAATGTTATGCATTATGATAGAAGGACTAGATTCTTTAATGTTTGAAATTGACCAACCCAATGCATTTTTTAACTCCCTTAAAACCCCTAAGTAATTTTTCTTCTTCTAAATGAGTCAATGAAGATGAAATAATGATAGGAAAAGTTTGATTAGCACCCAAGAATGCATATTTCAAATTTTCAGGCAAAGGTTTCAAATCAATCGATGGGTGCACATCTTTCACATCACTAACAATATCAGCATTAGTTACACAAAACAAAGGTCCGAGTTGATCAAAAATTTTTAAGCATTCAAACGAATCCAATACCATCATAAAATAAGCATCATCATCATCCATAGTCTCTTTTCCAAACATACCTTCCAAACATGTCAATAATGGGTATTTAGATATAAGGGAAGTAAAAGATGTTACCACAAAAGAGGATATGACATCTACTTGATTGCAAGTCAGCGTATCACTTGGATGTTTGAGAGATCTGTATATGTTGAACTTCACCTTCTCGCCATTTACATGCAAGGTTAGTTTCCTTTATTGCACATCAATCACTGCGCCTCCGGTAGCTAAGAATGATCGCCCAAGCATGATTGAGATCTCCTTATCTTCTTCCATGTCAGGCACTATAAAGTCTGCAGGGAGAATAAATTTGTCAACATGAACAAGAACATCTTTTACAATACCTCGAGGATACGTGAGAGAATGGTCGGTTAGTTGGAGGCAAATTGTCAATGACTTGTCTTCTCCTAATCCCAGCTTTTGGAAGATGGAAAGAGGCATGAGATTCATGCTTGCCCCCAAATCACAAAGCATTTTACCAAAATATGTGTTGTCGATCTCACACGGAATTGTGAAGCTTTCTGGACCTTTCAGTTTCTATGGTAACTTTCTTTGTAAGACTGCATTACACTCCTTGGTCATCAATACTGTCTCATAGTCTCCAAATCTCCTCTTTTTGGTAATAATGTCCTTGATGAATTTTGCGTAATTTGGTACTTGCTCAATAGCTTCAATCAAGGGTATGTAGATCTCAAGTTTCTTAAAGATTTCAAGGAATTTTGCGAATTAATCATTGATTTTCTTCCGTTGAAATCTTTGAGGATATGGCAGATTGGGGATGATTTTCGTTTGTAGTTCCCCTTTTAGTTTCTTTTCCGAACTAACTTCCTTCTCAAATTGTGTAAGTGCACTTGCTTCTTCACAAATATTCTTTCCTTCGTTATCATTGGACTAAATGGAACTTTTTTCTTTAGGTTTTACCTCTTCCAATTGTTTTCCATTTCACAGAATGATGGCCTTGCACTACTCTCTTGGGTTAGTTTCAGTATTACTTGAAAATGTCATCTGATTCAAATTTTCAACAACATTTACATGTTGTCCCAACTGAACTTCCAAACCCTTCACTGAAGTCCCGATATTGGTTACTTACATCTTTAACTCATCCATCTCCTTATCATTCTTGTGAAAATGGTTTCTTGTCTCAGTTACAAAAGTACCAATCATTTCTTCCAAGGAAGGTCTCTGTTCTGCCAATAGTGGTCTATATCCAGTGGGCGCGGCATGTTCCTTTAATTACCACATTATATTGCTCTTTATAGCCTGTTTGGTTCAAGGAATGGAATAGATAAGGAATAGAATAGTTATTATTAGGAATAGAAAAGATGAGGAATAGAATAGAATAGTTATTAGTTTGTTTGGTTCAAAGAATAGAATCGATAAAGAATTTCTATTCCTGTGTTTGGTTTGAAAATATAAACTTGGAATGAGAAAGGAATAAGTAACAAAAAGACCAAAATATCCTTATTATTTTTATTAGAAATTAATTACCTTATTCTTCTTCTTCTTCTTCTTATTATTATTATTATTATTATTATACAAAATTATTATTATTATTATACAAAATTAATTTTCGTCTTCTTCTTATTATTATTCTTCTTATTATTATTAATTTTATCAATTATTTTATTATTTATTTTATTTGTTATTAAATTCCTTGTTATTATTAATTTTCTTCTTCTTCTTTTATTATTATTATTATTATTATAAATTAATTTTCTTCTTCTTATTATATTATTATTATACAAATTATTATTAAGGTTCTTTCATTAGAAAATTCTAGTCTTCTAAAAAAAGAACATAGAATATGTTGTTAAAGCAAATATAATCTGGTTCCAAATGAAAAAATTCCCTATCTTGTTTAACCATCACATAATTCCCAATCTCTAGTAATTGTTTTTTCAATGTCATGTACAATATGAGGAACTTGCTAAGCGAAATAATATAATTCATATGTTGACATTTGCGAGCCTCCACCAATTTGTTCATTGTTAGTTTCATTGGACTAGACATTATCTAGGATTCACCTAGAACCCACTACTCTCAATACCATCACCAGTTACTCACAGCCTTCCTCACTTGAAACCCACAGTTTTCAATGCCATCATTGATGTGGTCAGTGGCCTTCCACTCCACCAGACCAGTAACTGCTTTTACTTTAACACCATGGAAACAATTGCACTCATAATTGTGAGCCCAAGCCTACAAATACTTCATCATCATTCCACATTCTTGACAGGTCAACAGGGTACGAGAGCATTGGTTCAATTGGCTTTACTCCACCAAATTGACTCAATCTAACCTCTAATCACTCCGTACTAGCTTCATAATCTATCCAAGAATGCAATCTCGTTTTGTTTTCAAATATTGCAATAACAGATGAAGCATTTCTCACTTTGGCTGACACAAAACCCCCCAAATCAATTCCCACATGATTCTCATCAATCCTCCATGTTTGGCTTCCATAAATGAACCAAATTCAACAGAGACAATCTTAAAATCACTCTTTTTTGTTTCTAATAGACCATAATCAAATGCACTGGCATTAAAAGCACTAGGAACCATAATAAAAGCCAACCCATATCCATCATCTAGGGACATAAAAAACAAGAAGTACATGGACAAAGAAGAACCATAATAAAAGCCAACCCATATCCATCATTTGGGGACATAAAAACCAAGAAGTACATGGACAAAGAAACCATCTTTCCAGGATTACCTTTGGCAAGCTTGTTTAGTCTCTTGTATATGACTTCCTCTGCTGAAACTCACTGAGTGGGCTAGCTGAATTGATGAACCATCATCAACAGTCTTGGCATCACTATATAAAGCAATGTTGGACTTAAAGTTTTGATCTTTACAGAAACTTTGGAAACAAAATGAGAGATTTAGGTCCGCAGTGATGAAATTGAAGTGGAAAATTAGGAAAGTTATTGAAACGAAGTAGATGAAAGTGAGGAACTTGGCCATTGATGAACTAGGTTTATCCAACTGAATATAGGGAAAGAAAAGCTTTGAACTTTTATGGCTTGTGAGATGAACCCATTTCTTTGCGTGACCACATAAAGCATAGAAGCAAAGTAAAGAATAACGGTGGAAGTTGGCTTGGAGGTTGTGAAAATTAAAAACGTTTACGCTCTTCTGCAACTTACAAACAGGGTCATCACATACAATCCAAGCTCAAGCTACCATTTTTCCATTTCCCTTTTTCAACACCACGTGGAAAAGTCGAAAGAAAAGGATAGACAAAAAAAACCCAGATGACTTACCCAGAATCTAGAAATGGTAGAACGATGGAATCACGAACCGGAGAAGAGAATCACAAACTTGAAGAAGTGGAAGAAGTTTTAGGAGGGACACTCGAAGAAATTTCAGACGTTGAAGATTCGGGGGATTAAACGTGAGAAGGATAAATTTGTCCTAAAGAAGAATAGTCATTCGTAGAATACATAAAGATGGGTTGAGACCAATTTTTTTCTATTCCCCAAATTTAAGAATAGATAATCCTAAAGATTGCTTATTCTGTGTTTGAAAGTACCCAAACACAGGTCTTATAATATAAGAGGGAATAAGCTAGGAATAGAATTGCTATTCCATTAAACTAAATGTCTCATTAGAGTTGTAGCCTTGACCATATTGATTTCCCATTAGTTGTGACTTAAATCCCAAGTTCCTTTGGTTAACAAACTGGGCTTGTTCCACCTCTTCATCATTGGTGTAGAATGAATGACTAGTAGCTGCCATCTGCTCATTCTGTCTTTTCTTTGACATGAATTTGGAAAATTGATTAGATAGCGCTGCCAATTGAGTAGATAACTGAGTTACTTGGTCCACTTTTAAAATTCCTCTCTTTCCATTAGCTCTCTCGGAGGGCCACTGGTAACTATTTGAAGCCATATCTTCCAGCAATGCATATGCTTCTTGAGATTTTTTTCTCATCAGAGTACCACTTGTTGTTGCATCCACAATGGCTCGAGTCTGGCCTTTCAACCTGTTGTAGAATATTTCCACTTGTACCCAGTCTTGGTATCTGTGATGTGGACACTTTCTCAAAAGATCTTTGTACCTCTCCTAAGCTTCATGCAATGATTCCAAGTCATGCTGTCTAATGTATTGATCTCTGCTCTTAACTTCGCATCTTTACCAGGTAGGAAAAATTTAATCAAGAATTGTTATGCCACCTCTTATTAAGTTTGCATTCTATCAGCAGAAATTGAGCGAAGCCAACTCTTTTATCCCGAAGAGAGAATGGGAAAAAAGTGAGCCTAATGTCATCTTGCGTTACCCGTTCAGTCTTGATAGTGTCACATAATTCCTAGAGCTTGCAAAATGATCATTTGGATCCTCCATTAGTGCTCCTCCAAATTGATTTGTTTAAACCAAATTGATGAGTCCCGACGAAATATGAAAATTCTGAGCATAAACATCTGACCTTTGGATACCGTGATAATTATTTACCATTGTAGGCTAGAAGTATTTCCTGATAGGACATTGTTGTAACTGTTCCTGTTCATTTTCGTTATCTCTTAAATTTCCTCCGGTCAAATTAGCTACATCAAGTTTGACCTCTAACTGAGCTAATCTTTGAGCCATTTCATCCTTCTCTCTTTGAATTCTTTGGAGTTCTTCTACTTGATTTTCCATTTTCTTTTACCGACGAATTGACTTTACTGTTCTTTCTAACTCTGGGTCAAACTGTGTTTTTTTTCCCTCTAGTGATTTGGGGCATACAATCCTTTTACTCACAAGCTGCATAAGAAAACGATAATGAAAAAAAGAAAAAAAACAAATAAGTAACTCTACGGATAAAAAGAAAATCAATAAGTAAATATCAAACTAGTTATATAAATAAATATTCAAACATTAATCCAAACTTGTTCGTGAACCGTCAATGCACAGTTGTCGAAGTGAGTAATAAATCGGTAAGAACCGAGTCGTGTCCACAAAGATTATGAGAAAAATTAAATCTATGCTAGCTAACAATGTTTGAAATTAGGTTGGATGAAATTTTGGAAAATTAAAACAATGTAGCAAATTATTAAAAACTCAAGGAAATTTATAAACAATTACACAATTTAATGAAACCAAAATAACTATGAATATGACAAATCTATGCAATAACTAATTAAGAAAAGAGTGCAACAATTGACTAATTAAAAAAATTATTAACGAAAATGGGGAATAATTTTCTCTTAGGGAATGAAACCTCAATATTGAATTAGCTATCCTCCACAAATAAAATATCCTAACCTTGTAGGTGAATTTTAAGAGTAATTAATCCCCTTTTCTCAAAGATGAATTAATCTATCCACTCTAGATATCACTTAATAATCCCTTACTTAAGTTCTTCCTAGAGTTTCTTAAGTTTCAAACCTTCAATTTTCACCTCCTAAAGTTCTTAGATCTCCTAACTCACAAGAAAATCCTAGTCAAATTTTCCTTCAATCTTCTAGCAAAAACTCTCTTTTTCCAAAAGCGAATTTATACCAAGCCAATTTCCAACAATCCAAAGTAAGAATAATTAAACCAAGGAAAATCAACAAGCATATGAATATTGAGCCATAGATTTAGTAATGTTCAAAATTAAAGCATCAACAAAAATATCAATTCCCTAAGAGAAATTAAAGTTCTAGCCATAAATCATTATGCCAAGCAATCCACAAGCAAAAACTCTGAACAAACTCATAAAGAAATTAAATAACCAAAGAAAATTACTGCATAACAATTTTACTCCAACGAAGAAGAACACGAAGAGAGAGAAGAAGAAGAAAGGAAAGCAGAAGAAGAAGAAAAAAAGAAGAAGTAGAATCCTTAAGTGAGGGGGAGCAAACAAGAAAAGTAAGATTTCATATACCCATTCTTACTCTAACCACTCCTACTTCTTCCACTACTTCCACTACTCCTAAAACTATTCTTAAGGATAAGATAGTGCCTGAAGTGCACTGGGTTGTAAACGATAATGGATCAAATGGAGAACTGACTCCGTTAGTAGGGAGACCACGGACTAGAGAAAGTATCACAAAAGAAGCTCTACAAGAAGAAACCACTGAGACAGAAAAGGAGGAAGATGAAGAATCAAGGAAAAGAAAAAGGGAAGAAGTAACAAAAGGCAAAGTGCCTTTGATCGAAGAAAAGACTGAGGACCAAATTGTTATGGATGATCTAGCGTTTGAAGAAACCTTTTTTGAAGAAATCCGTAAGGATAAGAGAAAAAAATCAAATAAACTTATTTCACTCCAAAAGGGGAAACCCTCAGCTTCAGTAAAGTTGTTCCAATCGATGGAAGCGGAAGTAAGGTATAAGATGTGCTATGGTGATGTTGTCGCCTGCCACTCCCGTTAAAACAAATTAATGTAGTAGCGGTAAGTGGATATCGTTCCCACGAGGAATTTCGTGATTATGAAAATTACAAATTCAAACGGCACAAATAACGAAAACACTAAAAAGGGTGGTTTTGTTACTCATGGCAGTGATAGTGAAAATCAAAGAAAAATCACAAACTGAAATAATAATTAAGTCTAAAAATTCAATAGGAAAAATACCTTGGTTTCGATCACCAACGTTATCATGCTATTATGGATCCTCGACATAAAATTGTAAATATTAATGAACATTCATTGGGGGAAATTTCTCTTAAGTGTATTGACTAGAAACATGTATTCTAGCAATCTTATTAAA
>JAOTIZ010036043.1:0-16356 GCA_027123425.1 Erythroxylum panamense | reverse complement strand
CTTTCTTTATGTAATCATAAAGTCTGTACACAACTTTGTACAAAACGCGCTAAAGGCGATTGCCTTTAGGGCACTACTCTAACAAATAGTTGACTATTAATAATGGCACTATTAAATGAATCTGGAATCATATATGTTTTTTAAGAATAAAGTAGGTCGTTTCTTTAATCTTAAAACATACACTTTAGCATTATTTTATTACGAACTACAATCTTGATGAGTTGTGAACTCATGTGTGTTTCATTATAAATCTTGATATGGTCAGAATGGATTGGTATAGAGTATCAATCTAGTGTCTGCATGTTGGAATTATTAATTGAAACTTATATAAGGAAACATTCACTCAAATAGAGAGTTTATAGTGATATCATCACTTTTAGATGTTTTACAGAGATTGGTGACTAAATTGGTACAAGTAGTTTGATGGACTAGCTACCTATTAAGTCTTAACACCAAGATGAGATCTTGTATGTTAATCACCATATAGAGTGAAGCAAAAGATCTAGAAGGAAAAACCTATTAAGGTCAAAATGGTAATTTTACCCTTTATTGTGCAGATGGCTATAATATGGTTCTTAATAGGATATCTAATTTGAAACATGTGTTCTCATAATATTTAGTAATTCAAGAATTTAGCTAATTGTCTTTAGTAGAATAACATTTGGTTCATAAGTTGGAAATAATTCTAATGAGATTAAATTAATTCTGGGTTTATTGGAGCTTGAATTATAAAATTTCAACTAGATTCCCACTTGGCTTCTAAGAAAGGTTATTAAGCAAAGAAAGAAAATCAAATCGAGGTTATTAGAGCAAAAATAATAAAAAGTAAAGATCGAATTAGATTCAGAATAATAAGACCGTAACAATTTAATTAAGAGTTAATTAAATTGGGTTTTAAACCTATGATTAAATATTGGTCTCACAGTAATTAATTGTTAATTAGAAGCCAAAAAATGAACATTTAATGTTAGGCTGATTTTTTGTTTTATTTGATTAATTAGATTAATTAAATTGAAACAATATTTGTTAAGACAAAAAGAGGGCAAAACTAAAATTTACATTGATGTAAATTTTTTCTTGTATATAGCTAAATAGACAACTGCATATTTAGCATTGAATTGCTTTTTTATCATGCTTCATCATCATTAAATAGTTTAATGATGTCCTTTTTAAATGGTTTAAAGGTCTTATAATTAGATGGTTTGTCATTTAATGTTGGCATGTAGAAAAACATATAAACCTTTTAACATTATTTTGATTAAAAGACACAAGTAGTGCATTTGTTGCTCCCCCTCCCTTCTTTCATCATATAACCAAAAATGAGAGTTTCTTGTTTTTTTAATCTTTTTATCTAGCTATATTAAACAAACGAGAATGTCTTATTTATTGCCCTCGCTTTCTTTTTGATTATAAGAAAGAAGTGGTGCATTTGGTTGGTTTTTACGACTCCCCACTCCATTCTTTGATGGGCTAGCCAAAATTAGGATGAGAGTGTTTCATTTTGGTTCTTTCAACTATTTGATCATAAAAGGAAAACCTCTATAATATTTCTTCTCCTTTCCTACCAATGGATCTTATTAACTAAGTTATCCAAGGAGAACAACTAGTAGATCGGATTGGTTGAGGATACAATAGCAAGAAGAGGACACAACAACAAGGAGAGGATAAAATAGCAAGGAGCGGATATAATAGAAAAGAGAAGACAGAACAATAAGGGGCAGAAAATAGCAAGGAGAGGATACAATAGCGAGGAGTCAAAGCTATAGCAAAAGAGTCGGTAAAATTTTCATCATGTTTTTATGTTATTTATTTTTTTAATACTATTTGATGTATTAATTAAACATGTTGATTTAGTTATTATGGTTCCGCTGTGTATTGATTTCAAAAAAAGTTTTTGAAATCTACGGTTTAGCTAAATCTAGTATGCTTTTGTTTTCAATCCAATAGTAAAAGAAAGATTCAATTGATTAATACTTCATCTTTAATGTGAATAATTCAAACTTATTGTTATCATAAGAAATTCATATATGCAATAGACGCAACTGTTCTTCAGATAGTAAGTCCCTAGGATGGTATATTGGCTAGAAACCTATGATGCAGCTCTTGTTGTTGGAGTTATGTAAATATAGTGCCCTAGAAAATAAGTGTATTTACATGTAACTTAATTTTCTTCCAATTACTTTTGCAATGAAAATATTTATTAATAATAAAGCAGGAGAGTTTTATTTTATTTGTATGAGCATTATATATCTAGTCATAAGGTAACAAGATTCTTTTATAAGTAATATACATATACATGGAGATGTATGGGAAACATGTATATTACTAGAATCTAAATTAGTTGATTCACAGTTGAATAACCAAGCTAGTCTTTTGATTATTGTTTAGACTGTAGTATTTTGATTTATCTCTAATTGAGCCCAAGTTTATTATCTAAATTTACAACACTTTCATGGTCTTTACTATGCCTTTTGACTCCTATTTCTTGATTTTGTGCTTAATGTAATCCTTGAGTGTGCACTTTTATTTTATGCAATTTGATAGAAAAATTGTCACAATTAGTATTAGCTGCATTCCTTGATTTTTCTAAGAACAATTGCTACTGCAAATTGCTATTTTGATTGTTGGAACCTCAAGGAGAAGGCAGTCAATGTGCTGAATTGAAGTCAACAGGAGAACAGACCTTTCAGGGAAAGTTTGCTATGATGAGCCCATCTATCGCCGCGACAAAGAACGAGGAATCCAGCTGACCTTTCAGGAAAAGTTCACTGAGGTGAAGATTAATTTTTTCACCGTGATGAGGAAACTAGAAAATGTACAAAACCTTTCGGGAAAAGTACGCTGCGGTAGGCCTGCCTATCCCCATGGCAAAACGTCAAAAAACCAAAAAATATTTGGAAAAATCTCTCACACTTCTGACCCGACCCGCGACCCAACATTTAAAAACATGCCAAATTAATTTATGAACAACTTTTTTGCAGATATTCTACAGAGAGTCGACTCTCCATCATTCACTCTCTCGACTCTCATCCTTCAACCATTTTTCATGCTTCATTATCACTCTTATCAATTTGTTACTGCTGCCATGGATGCTAAGGGTGTGTCTACAGTTGTGAGTGCTCCTGAAGTGATGCTTGGCTAGGCACCATCTCCTCTTAAAGATGTAGTGATGGCTTGAGTTCATGGGCTTCAAAAGGGAAGTAGTTCATTTTTTTTACTACATTATTATGAACTCCTGAGTTAGAATTTATGCTTTGTAGTTGGAATTTCTTGATTATAGTTTAATTAAGTTTGAACTATGTATTATGTTATGGATTGGTTGATGTAGAACCTTAAGCTTTAATATATGAAGTTTCATATATGTCTTTTTGGTGATTGTGTTAATCCTCTTTTATCTGCCTAATTGTGTTTGATACTGAGATTATGCTTGATCCAAATTGACCACTTGCATTAACTTGTCCATTACACACACTAAGATGCATTCAACAAGGTTTTAAGAAATGGAGTCATTGATTAAAACCTTGGACTTAAAGAGTTATTTAAGGTTTATCATTTGAAAACTTAGTGAATTTCTCTACCAAAAGATTTGTTTGGACCATGATAGCCAAAGCTCGTTTTCAAGAGGATTTTATCATGCTTGATCATTGTTTGAGTTTTCACTTTTCATTTCCCAAAAATCCAAAAATACCTTTTATGCACTTTTCTTTCATTTAGTTCGATTTCCTTAGTTTTATTAACAATCCAAAAGCCCCAATCTTATTCAATTAATTTGCATTTCATGACAATTAGGCTAGCTTAGAGCATTTGCACTAGGTTTCGTTTAAGTGAGCCAACCTGAGGTTGCACTCTATATTGCAATCCTTGGAATTAAATTTTTGATTCGGTTTCCAAAGGAGTAATCCAAAGACCTAACCACCCACCGATCACCAATCCAGTGATGTCAGAATGGGTGCTATTGTAAGTGTCTTCTTTAACCTGTTAAAAGCATCCAAACAAGCATCATCAAACACAAAAGGGAAATTTTTAACTAATAAATGAGTCAAGGGACTAGTGATGAGAGAGAAATCCTTAATGAACCATCTTTAGAATGCTGCATGACTGAGGAAGGTTCGGATGCCCTTGAAGTTGGTGGGAGCTGGTAGCTCTTCAATTACTTCAGTCTTAGCTCGATCCACTTCAATCCCCTTGCATGAGATCTTATGGCCCAATACAATTCCCTCTTGGGCCATGAAATGACACTTCTCCTAGTTCAAGACTATATGAGACTTCTCACATCTTTGAAGCACTTTGTCTAAATTAAGCAAACAATGATCAAAAGAATCTCCAAAGATAGAGAAGTCATTCATAAATACCTCCATGAAGTTCTCATTCGTGTCTGCAAATATTGCCATCATGCACATTTGGAATGTGGCAGGTGCAATGCATAAACTAAAAGGAATCCTTTGATAAGCGAAAGTTCCATAAGAATAAGTGAAAGTGGTCTTCTCCTAATCTTGTGGGTATATAAACCCCTTATTGTACCCTGAATATCCATAAAGAAAGTAGTAAAATGCATGGCCAACTAGCCTGTCAATCATTTGGTCCATAAAAGGTAAAGGCAAATGATCTTTCTTGGTGGTCAAATTGAGCTTTTAGTAATCAATATAGACTCTCCAACCTATGATGGTCTTAGTAGAAATCTTTTCACCTTTTTTATTTTCCATCACTTTCATGCCTCCCTTTTTAGGCACACATTATAGCAGACTCATCCACTCACTATCTGAAATGGGATAAATAATCCCTACATCCGAAAGCTTCACTACCCCCTTCTTTGCAACCTCTTGCATGTTTGGATTTAACCTTCTCTATCGCTCCCTCACTATGTTACATCTTTCTTCTAGGTTAATTCTATGCATCACAACATTGGGGCTACTCCCCCTAATATCAGAAATTTATCACCCAATGGTTCTCATCCTCTTCCTAATGATCTCTGCCACTTTCTCTTCTTGCTAATAATCTAATTGGTTGGAGATAATGATGGGTAAGGTATGGTTCTTACCTAAAAAGGTGAATCTCCAGTGGGAAGGTAAAGGTTTAAGCTCTAAAGTGGGGGGCTTAATAATGGAAGGTGGTGAGGGTGTATTTGTTCTCTCCAACTTCTCTTACTCAACTTCCTCACATAATTCCTCTTCTCTCTCGCAGCCCTTTTCACTTCAATGACTTCATTAACTTCCTCTTCAACCTCCTTCACACACTCATCCACAACATCAATTTTCATACATATAGTACCATCCATCGATTTCTTCAAAGATTTAGACATGTTAAGTTCAACTTGCTCATCACCAATTCTCAAAATAAGCTTTCCTTCATGCACATCAACTAATGCCCTACTAGCATTCATAAAGGGCTTACCAAAAATCAATGGAAAATTTCTTTCAACTTCAGAATCCAACACAACAAAATCAACAGCAATTATAAATTTATCAACTTTTGCCAACACGTCTTTTACAACTCCAAATGGCCTATTCATGGATTGATCTGAAAGTTGAATTAGAATGGATGTTGGCTTGACCTTTGTCTATTTTCAGAAAATAGACAAAGGAGTCAAGTTAATACTTGCACCTAAATCACATAAACATTTAGAAAATTCAAAGTCACCAATAACATATGGAATAGTAAAACCCCCCGGATCATGTAGTTTTAAAGGCATCATGCTTGAGATAATCGAACTACAATTTTTTGTCAAGGTTACTGTTTGATTATCCTCCTAACTGCATTTATATTTCAGTATGTCCTTAAGAAACTTCGCATACTTTGGCATGCATTCCAAGGCTTCCACCAATGACAAGTTAATCTGAAGATTTATTAAATAAGATAAACTTTAGGGGTGAAGCTTATTAAACAAAAAAGAAGAAATATTAGATATTTTTCAACTAACTAAAAAAAATAACTTAAAAGAGATAGAGGTTTAAATAAATGATGCCTAATGAATTAGATTGACTTTTAATTTGTTATTAATACCAAGGATCATGACTTAAAGATTGATATGCATGTACGTAGGGTTTGATTGGATTGACTTTGACTTAGACGTATATTAAGATTGGAAGTTAGTTTTATAAATGAATGCTTAAGATTATGAATTATTCTTGGACTTAGGGTTTGGAAATTATTAGACTAAAACTTAGAAAAACAAGGCAATATAGGTTGAGTGTGTTGAATGGATTTATTGAAAGTGAATATGTGTTAGGAACTTTGTTTTACTATTACCAATAAGATGTTCGACTAAAGTTTACTTTGAATCTCTAATATCACTCTCAGATCATAGTCCTCTCACTTCTCACTCTTTGTCGAAGTTTTCATCACTCACAAACTATCATGAGCTCATCACTGCTACAAATTCGTTAAAACTTTATTGACGGCAAGTTATTGGTCATATGTCCAAAAACTTTAGTTATAAGCGTTTTCCACATTTTGAATCCTAAGACCCAACTCTATGAACAAGTTCATTATATTAAATACTAAATTGTCGTTTTTTCAAGCCATGTTTTATGTTGAAGCACGTCAATAGTCATCCAACCTCGTCCTTCTTCTTTGTAGCCTGCGGTTGTCCGTTTGTCAAGATAATCATCCAATGAATTAATTTCTACAATATGTTTAGGTTTTGTGTTGTTCTTTGCAATATTCTTAGAATCATTGATGAGTTTTTATGGACTACATTAATAGTCTAAGTATTTATGTTTGGGTTTTGTTTGAATAATTGTGATATTGATGTATGAATTACATAATTATTTACTGCACGTAGCTTACTATTTGTTTAAATTCAAACTTAGTATTAACATTAGAATTCAGCTAATATTAATGAAAATCCTTTGCATAATAAACTCTAGGATGGTATATAGGCTAAAAACCTGTGATGCAGCTTCCACGAGGCTTATCAGTGAAATATTCCATGAGCCTAGGAGTTATGGGGAGAACTTGGTTTGTCGATTCATTGGTGTAACAATGCCATGTACCATAGTGCTTGTTTAAATTCAAACTTAATTTATGAACTTCAATGTGATTAATGGAGAAGTATTAACATTAGAAATTCAATTAATATTAATGACAATCCTTTCCATAATAAACACCTAGGATGGCATATATGATGCAGCTCCTAAGAGGCTTATTGTAGAAATATTCCATGACCCTAAAAGTCATAACGAGATCTTGCTTTCTCGATTCATGTGGTGTAGCAATGCAACAAACCATAGTGCTTGTTTGAATTCAAAACTTGAAAATGAACTTATAGTGATTAATGGTTATGTTATATAGATCGAGGATTGGATTTAGTAATTTAGTTATTTACTTTTAGTTATATAGATAGATGGATAAAGTTTGGATGTCTCATCGGAAATGGTCCACTGAATACTTAAAAGGAGTTAATTGTTTCATGCAATTTGTAAAAGATCAAATGGGTGATGAATGTCGTATTTATTGTCCATGTATGGACTACTTAAATGTCAACATTCAAATTCAAGATGTGGTATATAATCACCTATTAATCTGAGGCATAGATAAATTATATTCGTTATGGCTTTATCATGTGAACATAAGGAAGCAAGTTGTAGTAGAAGTGTTGGTACAAGTGTTGATGATAGTAAAAATAATGATGGTGATGATAGTGATGGTGATGGTGATGGGATTAACGAGATGTTAGAGGAATATGGGAATTATATGGAGATAATGAATGTTATTAGTTTGCCTAATGAAATTGGTAGTGTTACAAAAGATCATTTTGAGAAGTTATTGAAAGTTGCTCAAGAAGAATTAGATCTAAGGTGGTCAAATTTCTCATAGCTATCTTTTGTTTTCAATTTGTTGTATTTAAAGGTCTATAATAAGTGGAGTAACAAGTCTTTTGACATGTTACTTGACTTCCTCAATGATGCATTACCTAATGGAACGAAATTTCCCAAATCTTACTATGATGTAAAGAAATTGTTAAGGGACCTTCAATTAGGATATCTATCAATACATGCTTATAAGTAAGATTGTGTTATATTTTGGAAGGATAGTAAAGATCTTGAAGATTTTCTCATTTGTGGTACATCAAAGTGGTGAGTGGATTATGGGAGAGGGAAAAAGACATTACATAGTATATTGAGATACTTTCCTATTAAACCACAACTACAAAGACTTTTTATGTCAACAAAACTAGTCATAGATATGAGGTGGCGTAAAGAGAAACTCATTGATGATAACATTATGCATCATCCAATAGATTCGATGGCATGGAAAGACTTTGATGGAAAGTTTCCATGGTTTGCACAAGATTGTCATAATGTACGACTTGGTTTAGCCTTAGATAGATTAATCCCTTTGGTAAAATGAGTATTTCTTATAGCATATGACCAGTAATATTAGTGCCATACAATTTACCTCCTTGGAAGTGTATAAAGGAGCCTTTTATGTGATTGTATTTGCTTATTCTAGGACCTACTACTCCTGGTAAGGATATCGGTATATACATACAACCATTTGTTTATGATTGGATTAGAAACTTTTGTTGTTGTTCAAGGTGAAGCATTTATAATGCACGCCACTATTTTGTTGACAATAAATGATTTTTCATCTTTTGGGAATTTGTCTGGATAGAGCACTAAAGGGTATATGACTTGTCCTACTGTAACAACCAAACTTATTCAATGAAGCTAAGAAGTAAAATATGTTATATGGGACATCGTCATTACTTGGAACATGGGCATGGATGGCGAAGAAGCAAATTGTTTAATGGCAAAGTAGAATTGGGTGAAGCTCCTTTGTAGTTGTCTAATGATGATGTGGTTATGTAGCTATCACATTTGGGTGACATTACACCTGGCAAACACCCAAGTAATAGAAAACAAAAAAGAAATGTTGTTAAGGTCAATTTGAATCAAAAAAGCATACTTTTCAATTTGCCATATTAGAAGGAATTGCTATTGAGGCATAATCTTGATGTGATGTATATTGAAAAAATATTTTTGAGAATATTTTAGGAATTGTGATGATAATCGATGACAAATCAAAAGACACAATTAAAGCTAGACTAGATTTGGAAGACATGAATATAAGAAAATATTTGCATTTAAAAAAAGAGATGATGGGTTATACATTATTCCACCTGCTTCTTACAACATGCCAAAAAATTTGAAGAAAGCTTTCTGTCAATTTCTTAAATCAGTTAAGTTTCTTGATGAGTATGCATCTAATATAGCCCGTTGTGTGAATATTAAAGAGGGAAAAGAATCGAGGTTGAAAAGCCATGATTGTCATTTACTTCTCTAATGATTACAATTGGGTGATTTTTTTAATCAATTATGTTGCAAGACATTTAAAGTTAAAGATCTTGACAAAATGGAAAAAAGATATAGCTTTGATTCTATGTAAGCTTGAACTAGTGCTCATGTTTTGGCCCATTTGACAATTCACTTACCATACGAAGCAAAACTTTGTGGACTAGTTCAATTTCAATGGATGTTCCCTATTGAAAGGTAATTTAAATTAACTTTCATTTTTTAAAAATTTTTTAGTTAGTAACAATTGTTAATGTTTTATATTTTTTTAGGTTTTTATGCATTTTTAGCGTTATGTACGTAATAAAGCTGAACCTGAAGGGTCTATTGTAGAGGTCTATATAACAAATGAATGATTCACATTTTATTTGATGTTCTTAAATGACATTGAGATAAGATTTAATAGACCAGAACGTAACTTTGATTTTAATCAAGATGGTGGCTTGTCAATTTTCTCCCAAAAAGCTAGGCCATTTGGTGTCAGAAAATATGTAGAGTTAAATAAAGGTGAATTAAAAATTGCTCATTAGTATATTTTCAACAATTGTGAGGAATGTGACATATATATGGAGTATGTATATTACTTTTGATTAAGAATTTCATATTTACATTTTGTAATTCAAGCTATATTTCATGATCTCTATTTACTTTTTTAAATAGAGTGCACAAAGAGTCGATTCGAAGCAAAGGGATTGTTAATATTGAAGAAAGACAAAAGCTTAAGTCCCTATCATGATTTAGGACTCAAGTAAGTTATATATTGATGGAATATTATAAACTTATGACAATTTGTGTGTCAGATTATTAACTTCTAATTTCATTTTGTCTTATAGATGATACAGTTACATAACTGTAACATATAAGAGGCAACAACAACATTATATTCTTTGGCATATGGGCCTCATATGTGTGGGAAAAATATACATGTTGCGTTGTTAATGGAGTTAGATTTCACATACAAAATCTAGAGAGTTGACTTAGAAGCCAAAATTGTGGGGTTGTTTTTGAAAGATGTCATAATGATGATTTTATTAACTTCTACGATGTCATCTCTGAAATAATATAGTTGCATTATATCAAGAATAAAATTTTATTCTATTTAAATGCAAATGGTTTAATCTTTCTGACTTAAAGGTGAATGGGGAATATTACTAGCGTCAATGTTAGTAAGACATGGTATGATATTGAACTTTTTGTTATTGCAAGGCAAGTAAAGCAAGTTTTCTACCTCAACGATACTGTATTGGGCAGCAATTAGACGGTTATTCAAAGGTTTCAACACCGAAATCTATTCAATTTTTGTGAAAGGGATAATGATTTAATCAGTGAGGATGGTGATCAAGTAAATCAAGAGATTGAATCAGAGTTGAATAATGAATTCATTTGAATAGAAGAAGCAAATATATCATCATTCCATATGAGAGATGTTGATCTCAACATAGTATAAATGGATGAAGTACAAGCCAATCTTATGATGGAAAGAGATGAAGACTATTTTGAAGATGAATTATATGACAATGATGATACTTTGGCCGAATATAAAAATGATGAAGAATCGAATCATAATGTAATTAAAGATGATGATTTTCAAGATGTTAACCATGATGATTGAAGGGAAAATTTGTTGTTTATATTTTTTGAAAATTAACAAGCCACCATTTTAACTAACTTAGGATTAACCGTCATTCAAATCAGATAATTAACGTATGATTATCATTTCTATAGCTTAATAATTGTTCTCCATCAGCCAGGGAAAACCATTTATATGTAAAGGGAGGTTTTAGAATATTGATATTTATTTAGAAACTTAAGTGCTTACAAATATATAAGAGGGGAGTCTCTTATTTGTACATTTTCCTAGAAATTTTATAAAAGCAATGTCTTTCATTATGCTTCATTTTGTAAAAGCAATGTATTTCATTATGCTTAGTTCATTTATCTTTTAAATGCTGTGAAGTATGTATAACTTTGTTCATAAGTTAATATCATTGAAGCACTTCTTATTACTAATACTATGTTGGTTTAAGCACTTCTTATTACTATATTAATTGAAGTAAAAATGCCTCCTTTGTATGAAATGCACATCACTAAATAACTTAATGTTTACTTTCTTGTTAACTTTCATTCTATAAGCATATAATAAAATTTGTAAAGAGTTTGCAACAATAGTACCAATAAATGTAACAAATTCCTTATTGAAAGAAACTACAACCATATTAATGCTAATTTCTAAAATACGATTCAAATTTTCTTTATATTTGTTGGATGTGTTACTTATAGACAAAGAAAAGTCAAAACTTGTAAAATTTTTAAGTTATATATTGTTTCTTTTAATAAATCAATATATATAATGAACGGAACGCGTAACAAATGTTTCTAATGTGATTCAAAATATGGGGGCAAAGATCTATTCAACTTTGATTATGATTTGTTCATGTTTTTTCAAATGCTCTGAAATGATTTAAGGAAAAAATTGACCAGTTCTTTATATTGTTATTCTAATTAGTTTTATTTTATATTGGAAAATCATTTGATAATATCATTGTAGATATTCAATATAATGGCACTTCAACGAAACAAGGAAAATAAGGTGGCAACTAATGAAGATGTTCCTTCCCCACAACAAACAGATCATCTGACCTTGTCCATCAACAATCGACTTCATCCACCAATAAAGCCAACCAACAACAATCTCTATCTACCTTAACTAGTGTTGAGGACTATGTAGGTCTGTTAATCTTTACCACCTATAATTGCACTTATCCTCAAATATATATTTACATGTTTAATGCATTTTTTCTTATCATTATTTTTTTTCAGGTTCTAATACTGGCATCAGAAAAAAGAGGTAGAGGTATCATTAAAGGTTATGAGTTGCAACGCATTAATGTTGCAATGAACATCAAGTTGTATGTGCATATTGACACCTTCCAAGGTCATCTTGTTGATAAGATCCAATTAACAAAATTATCTAGTGAGTTAGGGGTCATTGTCAGGATTGAATTGCCTTGCCTTCAACATGCCAAGTAGTTGAAGAAACCAACTTGTTACGAAATGCTCTAGAAAAAGTTTCGATAATTTTTCAATTTATTTAATTATATACATTTTTACTTATTTAAAGATTAATTTCACTTTTACTTGTTCACAAATGAAGCTCAATATTGTCGATATCGAGAACCCTAAAGTTTTAAGCTGTGTGAGTTCACTATTGAAACAAAGGACCAAGGATCATCATTATCGACCATATAACTACTACAAATCTTTTTTTTTAGATGAGGAGGCAAGGAGACATGTTCCCTACTAGGTGGCTTCAAAAAATTGGAGCCAAATGTGTGATTATTGAGCCTTTGCCAATGTCAAAGTTTGTCTTCTTTATCTTAATATTTGCTTAAACTAATCTTGTTACATAATTTAGTGACTATGTTATTTATTTATTTAGGAAAATGTGAGAAAGCCAAGGTTAATAGAGAAAAAATGAAAACTCCTCATAACAAAATATGAAGTTATAATTATATAAGTGAATATAATATTATTTATTGTGTTTTAATTCTTTTTTCTTTAAACAAAGTCAGAAGGAACTACATAGAGAAAAGTATGATAAAATCACACTCTACAAACTGACATATTACAAGGAATTGTGCAGGTTGGACATCTGAAGAAATGCAGAATAATTATGTAAGTATAAAAATTTGTTCAATTTTTAAGTTTATTTATTTATGTAGTACTAACTAAAAATATTTGAATAAAATATTGAGTTTTGTTTTTAAAATTTTAGAATAAGATGCAAGAGTTGTTGCAAAGATCATTGTTTGAAAAAAATGATCCAAATGTAGATGAGATTTGCAACAACATACAAGATTAGGGTATATCAAAGGTTTTGGGTATAGCCCTAAGCTAATTAGTTCATCCTCATTATGACCAGCATATGTCACAACGCTTCAAGAGGAGAATCAATTGCTTACAATGTAATAAAGAAAAGTCAGTAACAATGTAATGAAGAAAAGTTAGAACGTAATAAACAAAAGTTGGACCATACTAAACAAAAGTTGACCAAACTTGAAAAGATGACCAAACAAATACTTGGCCTAAATTATGTAAGTAGTAGTGACGTTGAAAATGATTATTAGTTTTGTACATAAGTTTTGTTGTTAACATTTATAATTAACATCTACTATCATTTTTTTATATATAAAATGCTTCTAATTTTTAATTATTTTTGTTTAATTAATTATAAATCAAAAAATATAAATATTACAAACAATAAGATGGATTAATATCTTACCACTAATTTTAATTAAATGAAATTTTTTTAATATGAATGTGTAGTAAAAAGTAAAAATTTGTCACCAAAACTTTTTAGCTACATTCCTGAAAATGTCACCAATAAATTTTAAATATTAACAATTAAATAAAAATTTTAAAAGTTAAATAAAAAACTTTGACTACGATTCTAATATTGTCACCAAAACTTTTTAGCTTTGTTTCAAAAATCATCGTAAATAAAATTTTTGAGGTATTGTTTTAATAGGCTATCATTTTAAAATTTCGTAGTTAAAAATTTACTTTTAGCTACAATTTTCAAATTTTGTAACCAAAAAGTCACTTTTAACAATGAATTTTAAATCATAGTAAAAAAGGAAAGTAGTAAAAAAATGATATTTGTTGTCCTGTTTATTGAAAATGATATTAAAAAGAATTCTATAAATGTAATGAAAATTTGTTAACTTCAAATACCTTAGATAGAAATTATTTGATGAAATGATAACTACTACGTAATATATTCATAGTGGATAAATCATGAATAGTTTATAAGAAGACAACAAATGCCAAGGATTGGAGGCCTTAAACGGTTTTGCGTTTACTTGTAGCTGACTTCCTGTTACATTCAATGTTGACAACACACGTTGGACAGCAACAATCAATTCATTTATGTAAAAATGTTTGTGTTCATTTTTATTGAAATGCATTCAAGAGCATCGTGACTTATGCATATGCTTGTCACTTACTGTTAATATTCAAAACGTTTAAAGATTTGCCTGAAGGCTTCTGTTTGTAACATGACTAGTCATACTGTTCAACGGAGGAAATAACGTTGACAACACACGCTGGATAGCAACAACAAATTTACTTTTCTAAATTTTCTTGATTGTTTTTGGTTAAAACACATTCAAAATCTTCATGGCATATGTGTCGGAGTCCACCGTGATTGAATCACGGATGCAGCAAAAAAACAAACAATCTTTACAAATTCTAAGCGAATCCTGGTAATTGAACAAATTTGAATAAAACATAAAATGAATTAGAAAGTGAACCTTGTTCGTCTTTCTGTTGAAAAATCTTTAAAACCTTTTCAATTGATCAAGCATGATTTATTCAATTGTCCAACCTCTGATGATATTCACAGAGCAATTCTCCAAACTGATTTGAGAGAAAAAAGGCAAAAAGTGCTAACTTCTAATTGTTCTTCCTTTATGTACTTTAGAGAGACGAATCCTATATTGGCTTACTCAACTATTTCCATATGATTTATACTGTAACTAAATATTACCGACTAAATTATCCTAAGACGATTCGTAAGTATTATCACAATACAATAATTCCCATAAGAAATACCTTGTTAATCTCAAATTAGAGTATCAATTGTATAACCATCATTATGAAATAATCTACAGACATATAAGTAATATTCCATTTGAAATTTTCATAATTGGGTCAGATTATTGATTTATTCTCAAATAATTACCCACACTTTAGTTTAAGTATCTCCATACTATAATTTATGAGATCAACTACTTTTTTCATAAGAAAGAAACATAATGTGTGTTAGTTTTACAGTTTCAACAATATGCCGTCTTTATGAAACTAAAAATAAGAACATTTAAGAATAATACATAACTGTAAATTAAATATCATAATTATGATCTCATCATAATTTCAATTACACAGTAATTATTCCAATAATTTTAACTTTAGTATTAAAACATAAAATATTAGTTAAATTAATACATAAAGATAAATAAAGTCTTTTTCATTAGTTAAAATAATGTCGTACATTAATTTGCGTCCAATTGATTGGCTGCAAGGGCATAAACTAACAATATCTATATGCTTTGCATCCAATCGATTGGCTACAAGCAATATGCATACCCTTGTCACTTGCTGCAAACATGCAAAACATTCAACTAAGACATAATTGGTTCAGCTATTCTGCAAGAGCATGAATTTGGTTAGTTTGGAGGATCCATTGTTTAGCTCTTTCTTGTAATGGTGAATGCTAGTATACTCCATGTTGCTGAAGTGCTTCAGGTTTCACAGAGTTGTCTTGTCATTCGATAGAGAAAACGATAACTTCTAAGAAATTCATCCATGGTCCTTCATAGTCCATATATCCTTAAAAAATGATCAAGAACTTGTTGATAGGAAGAATATTTGTGTACAAGGACAAGTTCTTTAATTAACATTATCCAAATGGCGAGGAGTAATTGACAAATTCTATTCCAATTTTTGTACGTCAACAATCATCCACGGCAATTGCCTCTACTGGAAGTATAAATACGACGCTTACCTGGCTATGTAGCCTGCAAAGTACTTGGATTTTTCGCATCCATTGAATTTTGTCTATTTATAGGAATGATCAAATGTGGTTTATATCTCAAGAAAACATAACGAGAAAAGTAGAGAACATTAAGAAAAACTAAATTAAGAAAACAAAAATATGAGAAAAATGTTGGGAAATTGACTCGGGATCCAATCCAAACTACAGTGGAATAATCATAAAACTTTTCTGTGACTTTTGATTTCTCGAAAACCAAGATCTATTTAATTCTATAAAATGATTAACTCGATTATAGTAAAGTAGAAATTTAGTTCGTAGCTTATTTCGAAGCTTGATTTTTGTCTTGTCATATCCCTCGAACAGTTTCTGAAATCGATCCGTCTCAACCACTGTAACCACACAAGTGTTCGGCCTCTAACAGTATCCATAGAACAGGTTGAGAGAACTCTGTAACTTTTACAGAGAGGGTTAAGCATGAAGTGCTAGCTCCATAGAGCTCAAGCCTAT
>JAOTIZ010035845.1:0-16421 GCA_027123425.1 Erythroxylum panamense | reverse complement strand
AAGCTGACGTTTTAGTAGTATTTGCTTCAACTGATCAAATACTGTGTACTGTAAAATGTAGAAACTTTCTTTTCAGCTTCACTTACTACCATAAAACATGCAAATCCTGGATAATAGGAACAAGCAGGAATCTAGCATGCACACTGAGAACCCGAGCATAAGTCTCCCTCCAAAAAACAGATCTACCTTAGCTTTGCAAACTGATCTACCAAAAAACTTGAAAGATTGCTGAATAAGGAAAAGCATGCACACTGAGAACCCGAGCATAAATCTCCCCCAGCCCTATGTCAGTATCATATTTCAATTCTGGAGAAAAGGAAATCAGTGGCATCACTAACAATCAACTACATACATAATGAATGGTGCCATCAACACAAATCTTCTCATCAGTTTCTTGGTTAAATCTACAAATTCGCATCGTTTTATACGGTCAACGATGCAGAGAAATGAACGAAAGTTACAGGTAGAGTCCAAAGCTATATACAATTACACCTGTTAATTAATGCAGGGGTGAGATAAATCTTAAAATTATTTGCCAGTGATTCTATACTAGCCATGATTAGAAAAAAGAACGATGTTTCACCAATTACAGATAAAATCATTCAAAGGGACTACCTTCAAATTCACAAAAATTCAACACGACAGCTAAAATTCAAGAAAACAATAAGTGGGTTTGTTAATTTCTCACACGCAAAACTCACATGCAATATAAAAACAAAACCGATAACAAGAAATAACAAAATAAGCATAGCATACCTTTATAATAAGATTCGAGGAAGAAGAAGGGGAAGAGTCGTTAAGAAAACCAAATAAAGGCCATCCTTCTAGAGTAAGCGACTCCCATATGCATTCCGACAATGATAACTCCCTCCAAAACTAAGAGCAACTACCCTAAGAACAGAAGTCAAGTACCTAATACCCCAAAAGAATGGAAATTGTCAACAACCAAAATTCACGAATGGTGAGAAGAAACGATTATATAACAAGAGCAGGAATCCAAAAATTAAGAACTCGAGAAAAGAAGCGATCTTGAGGGCTGTATCAAATGGAAGGAGGCTTATCAAATGAGCAGAAGTGAGTAAAGAGAAAATAAACAGAGCACAATTTAGGAAGCAAAAAGATTATTACCAGTTAAATCAGAAATGGAGTCACTAAGCCAGAGACGAAGAGCGTGAATGAGACCAGACCAGAGAGTGGAGAAAACAGACGATTGTGTGGAGAGCGAGAGAGGGCTACATAGCTAGAGACGAAGAGCGTGAGTGAGACCAGACGAGAGAGAAGTGTGCTACTGGTGAGTGAGAAAGTTTGCTAGGAATAACAGGAGAGGGACAGAACTTGTCCAAGAGAAAGAAAGCTTGTGCGTACCTGTTCCGGATTTGTGCAGAACCTATTCCCCCGTCTCTAGGAATTATGATGCTCAGGAATGGTTATTCTTTAGGTTTTATTTTAACCAAACGCAGAATTAATTAAGAAGTAGGAATAGAGGGGTAATACCTATTACCCCCAACCAAACACCCCATAAGTGAATGGAGTGATCCAATAGAAGTCCAGTCCAGAAGGGAATTATTAGTCTTAAACATGAACAATTCCTGAACAGAAATAATAGTTGAAAATGTAAGGTCAACTAAGGATTATTTCATCCAAATTAACCAAATTATGATAGAGAATAACTCACCTCTGTAATCAACACCAGAGTTGAGCTTTACAACAACAGGTCGGCCACGAATTGATTTAAGGAAATCTGCTGGTGTTTTCGTGGTTGCTGTTCCTTTTTCTCCCCCACTACTCATTTCTCAAATTTTTTCTTCTGCCATAACAGAAAAGAAGTCAGTTAGATGACTTGAATTGCATTTATACGCCTTACAACAACAGCAACAAAGTATAAAACAAGCTAATGAATGACTCACATATTAAAACATACGTCATAAGGTAAAAGCCCAATTGTTTCAAGTAATAGAACGTCAATCCCTAATAACGCCTAAAGAGATTAGATCTGTCTTTTCATCATTCCATGTTCATTCAAATCATGCAAGGATGAATCCATGTAGAGAGAAACTACAGCACATTCAACATAACAAAGGGAGAAAAAAAGAGTGCAAGCAGAAAAATGGATGGGAAATCATGAAATGGAATCGTATACGAGGAGCCAGATTATGAAAACAAAATGGAATTATCCCCAAGACAGTCATGAACTCTACTTGAAGAAAAAAGAAACTGATGATAACTACAATTTCTCATAAAAGTAATCCTCCAACAACTCCAACATTCCAATTTCATTCCATATCCAACCAAAACGCTTATCAATAATCAATTTAATAGGCGAGTTGTGATATCTGCAATAATTATAAAAAGAGAAAATTTTAAAAGAAGAAAAAAGAAAAGCAAACGAAAGAATAAGTTAGAGGGACAAACTCACAATCAAGTCAGAGAAGTAACAGAAGCGCTGACGGGCGGAACTTAAAATGCAGTGATAGTGAACCAACGACGGTGTGGAAGCAGAAGAACAGAAAGAGGAGAGGGAGAACTTAGAAGACCCTAATAGTAATACCAATGTTTTTGAAATAACGATGTCGTATTTCAGACCAATAAAATAAAAATGGGCCGAGCCCAAATATTGAAGAAAAGTCCTTATCCATTTAATATTCGAGAAATTATTAAGAAAAAGAGAGTTAAAAAAGTGTCTTCGAGTTGAGGAGCCCTATCGTAGATATTTGTTGTTTAGCCGCCTGCAACACACGCACACGCTGCTTGTTTCATTGGAGATTCTTGTGTACATTTCCATCCCTGTGGTACTTGGTATTGCTTCTTCCTTTCTTCTTTATATGAAATTAAATTGCTTTTTGTAATCTCTGATTGATGCTGTGGTGTAGGCAATATGGATGACAACGACCTTAGCCCCAACGGCGTTGTAGCGGAGGTGGAGGAACAGAAAGGGAGTAAGATGGAGGACAGCAAGTTGAAGCAAACGATTGAGGCCTTGGAGCAAGAGACGCAGAAGAATGAAAAATTGGAACGCGAGGTGGGGGAATTGAAGAGAACACTCGAAGAGGTTTCCAAGAGAACGCTGCAGTTGGAGAGCGATGGGATTACGCTCAACGAGGAGTTGTATGCGGCCAGTGAGGAGGTAGAGGAGCTTAAGAAAGATAAAGCGGAAAGGGAAATGAGAGTGAGAGAGTTGGAGCGAAAGGTTGGGGATCTTGAAGTTAGGGAAACGGAAGAGAAGAGCAAGAGACGAAGGAGTGAGGAGTTGACAAAAGAGAAGATCGCTGAGATTGGGAAGTTGACTGATGAGTTGAGGAAAAGGGAAGGAGAGATCGAGGAGTTGGAGAAGAAGATTGGGGAATTAAGTAATGAGTTGGGTTACTCAGAGGCCATGAAGAAGGAAGTGGAAGCAAAGATCGAGAAGATGCAGGGTGAGAAGACCGCGGAGATCGGGAAATTTACGAATGAGTTGAGGCAAATGGAAACGAAGATAGAGGAGATGCAGAATAAGGGAGACGATTGGAATGGAGAGCATTGGCCACAGGTGGCAGTTGCTTCCGCCGCCGCCGCTATTTTGGCCGCATCTTCTGTTTGTGTGGTGTTCTATCTTCGCAGTGCAAGGCGCACATGAGGTCAGCTTTTCTTTGCCCTTTCTCTCTGATACGTTCTTGAATTCCAATATATTTAGAATCTTTATTTGTCCTTTTTTACCCCCTATGTCATGAGGATACATTTTAGCTTTACAACAGATTGACCAATTTGTTGCAATTCCATCATGATACATTACCCCCTATGTCATGAGAATACATTTTAGCTTTACAACAGATTGGCCGATTTGTTGCAATTCCATCATGATACGTACTAGAAGCAAGATCATTTAGAACCACTTAACTGATAGATGGGTGCGGCAGCAGTAAAAATGGGCTGGTTCTATTGGTTGTTCTTTTTGTATCTAATAATAAGTAAACCCCTAGGCTCTAAAAACTCTTAACCAATGTTTACTCTTTCGTATGTATGAAGAACGGATAGTAAGTAAGAAATCAGACTTGGTATGAGTAGCACTAGTGTTTCTACTACAAATGTCTTGAAGCGTGGATGTCTGCGTGCAAGATTTTACAAAATCTCATTGTTTTTTGTTCATTTACAATGATATACAATTAAAAACAAGCTACCGTAAATGTCCCCTGTTGATGCAAGGCACTCGAATTTCATGACAAGAGATAATTTGACTTTTTCTTTCCAAGTTTGATGGAAATTGTCTCTTATGAATTGCTTTAAGAACAACTACTTTCCAGGCAAAAGTGTGATTAAATTGATTATTCTTGTTTAAATGCAGGTGTTGGTAACAATTGCACCTGTCAACTAAATTCTTCTCATTGACGCATTGTCAACCTTTTTACTATGGTTTTTGCTAGCAAATGGGGAGGATGTGTTGTGTCCAGCTTAGCTTTTTACTATATTTGTGTCTGAGAAGTGGCACTCTTGGGTTTTGCGTGATCTTGTAAGCCTTTGCTTGACCAAATGACTAATAAACTTCGGAGTTGCTGATGAGCGGCAGTATGCTAGCATTTAAAGATGCCTGTTTTGGATTGTTAGTAGAACAATAGACTCCGAACTAAAATGCATGCTAAGTGTTTCTACGTTTTTACAATATGAAGTTTTGAATTCTTCAAGAGTAAATTTAGTTTTAGGTGGTAAGGTTGACCACACATGAAAACTCGGTTCAGTTCTAATGAATAGTCTTCCCTGTTGGGAATAGCTTAGAAGTGCATTGGATTGGAATCAATTTTAAGGCATAGCTGGTTATGGGATGTGCCAAGCGGCTGAAGAAAAAAGTAGCAATGACTGGTACTAGGGATTCCTGGTAGTCAATTCACCCATGACTGCATTGCTTTGAATGTTAATGCTACAATGTTGCATATTTCCTTGGGTTGAGAGATTTGTTTAAAGTCTCGGGTATGTAGGGGATGAAGGAACCACAACATACATTTCTTTCCTCGGATCTTGAGTGTTCTAACATGGACTTTCCCATTCTTCTTTCTGCTTCTCTTGGTTTCAGATTTAAGAACTGATGTTAATGGTTAGATGCATGTGCATCTATTATGACAAAGACATTGTTTGTAACCGTCTTTGGGCATGAAGACAAAAGATAATAACTATATTCAAAATATTTGTTTCTTTTCACCCACCAAATTCAATTGTCTTACAATTACACTCGTCCTAAAAATAAACTCAATCACTGTATTACAATTACAAATGGGAGTTTCGTAGTAGAATCAATAATACTCTAGAATTTATCTGATGCAAAGCACACTAAACAAATAACAAACGGCCATCCAATTTTATCACTCTTTCTGATCCACCTTGACGTGGACGTAGTTTATTTGTCCCGGACATCCTCTGTAGAGAAAATGGTACATTTACGATTCTGCAAGTTTTGTAGCCGGATCCAGGTTGGGACTGCTCTGCACTGGGAAGGCCAAGACAAGACAAAAAAAAAAAGAGAGTAAGAATCTGCCTCTCTCTAGTTGTTGCCACCGCTACAAAATCGGCATTTCTCGACTTGTAAGTATTTCATGTATTTTATTATTTCGTGTAATGTACTTGAAAATGGTACAATTGGTTCCACTTCACCACAACAAACAGAAAAATAAGACGATATACTCAGTAGACATCTATGTTACAGTGTTCTTTCTATGACAGACATCAAGCTTAGGAATAAAGTGGGCTTAAGTAGATGAAATGAAAGGGTTCCTTCTAGAACATAAGCTTAGTCTGATTATGGTCATGGCCTAGAACGTATATGCATACTTACTCCTTTAAACTACTATTGAGACAAAGCAGGAGACAACTAGATCATCTTTAAACCAGCAAAACAAAAATTTATGAGGGAACTTCAACAAGTTTGAACCTCCAGTTAATCGAAATGACAACAATAAAAGAGTCCTGGTGTTCCAAGTCGTTTTTTGTAAACTTGACTGGCTATGTAATTAATAGCAAGTAATGAATCAAAAGCCACTCAAACTACATGAATGCAGTGAGGCTCTTGATCTGTCTAACACGAAAGCAAAGCTAAATAAACCTGTTTCCAAAGAAAATCACTTTCTGTCTGCACTTCCCTTATGTCCTTTCAATATCAATCAAGATAATTCCTCCTTACCAATATTCTTTCCAGTTGATACTTGTATCAACGTGCACTCTAGCGACATTTGCTGGACCAATAAATAAGCATGTGCGCTCCTTTATTATTATTTTGTTTTCAGAATTATATCTGTTGTGATTCTCAAATGAAGCAACTTACCATGTAACAATCATCAATAAGCACCTGATTCTACCAACCCCACCGAGAAGAAAGGAAAAAGGAAAGAAAGAACAATCCAAAACCTATCAATCTAGAAAGTGTTTATTAACGTTATTCTGCAAGCATATTTCGCAGAGTTGTTTTTACGCGGAACAACAATGCAGAAGTAATAGCTATTCATATCATTAGGATGAAGTGAGGCTTTTTTACTTGATTCTGTCTCGTTTGCATCTGTTCTTCATTCAACATCATGGCCTTTTTACACTGAACAGATGCCTCAAAAACATCAATAGCAACAACATTGTAAGACAAACCAGATCAAGGAATTGCTACAAACATTCAAGTTAAAGGCCTTCGATATGGGTAATACTATTTCACTGGGGTAAAAAGTTTTCATATATGCTTTTCCATTTAGAGTGACGATGCATGAAGGGTACATCGTATTAGTAGTGTCTTAGCCCTTTAGCCAGCTTTTTAAGCATTTATCCATGAGATAGAATCTTACGTGCTCCAACCGCTTTACCTCTAGGCTCAGTGGTTGCCTTTTCTTTTACCTCATAATTTTAGTCTTTTGGTGACTGTTCATAATCTTTTTTATCCCCAAATAGCTAATTATTGCCTGACTATGATCATGATGACAAGCTCTAAGAAATAAAGGAAAAAACAGAAGGGAAATGGAAGAAATGAAGAAACATCGTCGTCATTTCCTCTCTGTATGACAATTTCTAACTCAAGACTCCTTAGCAACAGCAACTAAGAGATGGATTAACTGTGACCATCCATCCCCCAGGAAAAGACAAAGACATCCAACTTTCTTTAAAACCCAATCTTGATCTCTCTTCCATGGGATGCAGATGCAGTCACAATTGATAATCAATTTCGTCGACGAAAATGTAGAGGAAGAAGAGTTGGGTGTCCAAACTGAGGAGAGTTTTGTTTTTACTCACCTTGAGTTACCTATTTGAACGCCTAAGAACTTCAAAAAGACCACAGCAGCTCTTCCAAGATGTAGGTTGCATAATGCGCTGATTTATAGGGACGACAGACTGCAAGGAATAGCAATATCGAATCAGCGAAACAAACTTTTAACAGGGTAAAAAAAATAGTGGTCTTTTGCAGCAAACAGTCATCAGATTAGTCAAACTCATATGTTCTTACAGGGTTTCCAGTATTTGCAGGTGAAGAATCAGTGCTTCCAACAATAGTAGCACTCTCAGTGGTTGGTGGCAATGATTTCTTCACAGTTTCGTCTCTAGCAACAACAGATGGGTCCTCTGTTTTCTCCTCAACGGAAGCTGCTACATTTGCTACATCAGTTACCTTTGACTCTACCTCTGTCAGATCTGTTGGAACCGCATAATCATGTTTTTCATTGGCAGATGGTTCACCTTTTTCCTCGGTTACTTCTGTCACAGCATGTCCTGCAACTGGAGTGAAGTCAGGGTTCTCCGCAGAAGAAGGAACAATTGTTTCGTTGGCTGCATTTGACACCACCTCAGACCCATCTGAAGTTGCAGGTGGTAATGGTGTTGAATCTATCATTAAATCTGTTACAACTACTGGAGTTGGATTTTCTTTAGGAATCTCCACTTCTTCTTTTCTTTCTACTTCCTTCACTTGAGGCTCCTCTGACAGAGCTTCCACACCTTGGACCAAGTCTTCTACAAAAGTTCCTGGAAGTGAAGCTGATTCTTCATCAATGTTAGAAACTTCGTTGTCCAGCTTCTCTAGAGTTGATGATTCCTCCGCCTGTGGATTCTTGTCTTCAGTTTCTTCCTTTTCTACTGAACAACCATCATGATAAGCCTCTTTCACAGACTTGGAATTGCCATCAATATCAATTTGTTTGACAGATTCATCTTCAAGTTTGATCTCCTCGACGTCCTTGGTAATTTTCTTGGTATCTTCTTGCTCTAGTTCCACCATCCGGGACTCCTCAACTTTCCCATTTGATGGTTCCTCCATGATTTGCAGAAACTATTTCTTGAAGGAATAAAGAATCTTTTCTTTTTCACTCTTTTCTATTTCTTAAGACAGACCTGGCAACAACTTCAGAGCATGAGGTTCAGTTTTTCAGCATCTGAACTGGATGGAATCCCCGCGTGATTGCAGACCAAGAGTAGTTGTTTCGGGTAATCTTTCGAGAGGAGGAAAAGAGCACGAAGAAAGAAGCAAGTCAAACAAAGAGAGAGATCCAACGGAGAAACAACAAACAATAATATGAGCCACGAAAACTGAAGTGATAGAGAAAGAGATCGACCTGGAAGAGTAGGTGAAAGAGAATGGGAGATGTTTACGTATGTGTAAGAATATATATATATGTACACATACGTATTTTCATAAACATGTGAACATGATTGGACGTGGTGGCAACGAAGGAATGAGGTCGCTTTTGACTGGTAGTTAGTTCATGGTAGTTCTGGTTTTGGAGTTTGAGGAAAGTAGAGACTGGTAGATATATGCATTGGGCCTTAAGTTGGCGCCTTTTTTACACAACACTCGGAAGTTGGGGACGACAGATTGTTAAATTCTAGGAAAAAAAATATTTAACAGGGGCGTATATATAAGAATGATGACTTAAGTCTTAAGGATCTTTTCAAAAAGTATTTAGTACTCTTTTTTTAATATATAAATAACATTTTCTTCAAAATAAAAATTTTGTGTGACTAAAAAATCAAGAATTCAAATCATGTCATTCTTGTTTATTTATAATAATCTACGATATATGCTTTTTATTAGTTTATTTATAATATATTGTGTTTGTCCGCTTGTATATATGAAAGAGCATGTTAAAATAATAAATGATCTGTTTAGTAGATCTTATCTATAAAATTTAAGCTTTTAAATTGAATGGTTTTTAATGTAATATAGAGCTAAGTTTGCATTTTTATAATCATAAATTTTTAGTTAAGTGTGTTAAAATTTCATATGCTATGCCAACAATTATTCAGATTGAAATTATCTTTCTAATGATTAATTCTTATTCATCAACTCAAGCTTTTAGGTTAAATGACATCATTCTTATATATAATCATTCCTTAATTATTTTTTAATTGATGTAATAATTCTAACAATTTGACAATTCTAGTACAATCAATTGTGTCAAAAAATAAAAGCTGCCTTATAAAAGAAGTTTCTAATCGTAATGACATAAAAAGTTCCTTCATATATTAAGGGTTTTTAAGTGGTGAAGTTATTTATGAAATTTTTATTATAATCGGAATTGTATATTCTAAAACTACGTTTTGTTTAGGCTTAGCAAAACTTGCCCATTATGGCCAAAAGTCAATAAACTTGATTCAAGTTGATTGAGTTGAGTTAGAGTTTTTTTTTCCCAAAAGAGTCAAAATTTCAAGTGAAACAATGATGTTTTGAGTAAAGCAATGTTGTTTTTAATTTTTAAAAATTTAAAATATAATTAATTAGGTTTGATTAGACTTTGAATTACTTGACCCCAATCGAGTTTTGAGTCTGATCAAACTTCAAATTAGGCTTAGGCCTAACCCAGATTTTTGAGCCAGGCTTGGGTCTATTCAGGTATGAACCTACCTTGACCTATTGCTAAGATTTCATGAGCTTAGCTCATTTGCCAACAACATTGAGACGCCCCTATGTATAGACAAAACTATAGCAAAAAAAAGTGTATTAGGTTTGCATGTATATGTGTAAGTGCAAGGTTGGCTCAGGATCTCCCTAACATGTTATATATATTTTTCAAGTACGTCGACCAAGACACGTTTTTGAATATCCGATTATAGACAATTGCTCAAAAGATACCGACAGAGAGCTACAGAGAAGAAGAATCAGAGAATTACATACGACATTACACTAGACATGTCCTACGAGGTTCTGAAACCTACAATATATTGTCCGTAACCTATATCCACTACACCCGTGTGCACGAGACATTCCCGACACTTGCTCTTAAAACGCTGCGTAATGGCCTGCATCCTCAAACTGCGTCGTTCCCACATTTAAGTGTCGTCATCTTCCATATTTGCCGTAACAATTCCCTTCCCCTTAACAACCTTGTCGATCAAATTAATCTCCGGGAAGCGCTTTTGTAGATTGAACACATATTCCCAAGTAGCATTGCCATTTTTCCCATCTGACCATTGAATCAACCATTGCGTGGCCGCTTTGTTATTACGTTTGGTAATTTGTCTATCCAGAATAGCTACAAGCACTCTCTCTGTCGGTGTCAGAAATTCCGGCAATGCTGTAGTAGTACGAACTTGACCTTCGTATGCCTTTTTAAGTTGAGACACATGAAAGACTGGATGAATTGTCGCATGAGCCGGAAGTTCGAGTTTATAAGCTACCTTCCCAATTCTCTAGATCACTCTGTAAGGACCATAATACAACGTTGCTAATTTTTGATTACTTCGGCGTTGCAGTGAGAATTGCTTGTAGGGTTGCAATTTCAACAGAACCCGATCTCCCTCCTAAAATTCCCTGTCTGAGCGCTTCACATCTACATACTGCTTCATTAGATTTTGAGCCCACTGTAAATGGAATTTGGTGATACTAAGCATTACTTCTCGACTCTGCAGAACATGATCCACTTCCATTATCCGAGAATCACCCGCAATGTACGGTGTATGCACTGGAGGTGGATACCCATATAAAACTTCAAATGGAGTAGTGCCAACGGCGGTTCTATAGGTGGTGTTATACCACCACTCTACTAAAGCCAGCCATTCCCCCCACTTTTGAGGTGACTCTCCACAGAAACAACGTAGATACGTCTCCAATATCTTGTTTTCAGCCTCCGTCTGGCCATCAGATTGTGGATGATAAGCCGTCGAATACCTTAGACTAACACCCTGTAACTTCAACAATTCCTGCCAGAACTTGCTTAAAAACATTGAGTCTTTATCGCTAATTATCGACTCAGGCATTCCATGCAATTTAAACACGTTGTTAAAAAACAATTCGGCAATGTCACCGGCAGTATAGGGATGTTTCACCGACATGAAATGTGCATATTTCATGAATCTATCTACTATTACTAAAATAACAGATTTACCTCGTGAGTGTGGCAACCCCTCCACGAAGTCCATGCTCACCTCCTTCTAACTTCCCTCCGGTATGCTGATCAGTTGAAGCAGACTCGGGTATGCAGAGTTATCATATTTATTACGCTGGCAAACCATGCAGCTCTACACGTAAACTAGTACATCCCTAGCCAGCCCCTTCCAGTAGAACATGGACTGTAATTTTTTTGTCGTAGCCACCACTCCTGGATGGCCTTCCATAGCGTCATCATGACTGATCCTTGTAAGTTGTTGACGGAGTGATGAATTAGTTTCGATCACCAACCGTCCCTTCCACCTCAATAAACCTCCCTTCCATTCGTATATATTAGTATCAACTATGCCTACTTCTAACTTGTCAATTAATTTCCGAAGGGTGTCATCCTCCTGCCAACTTCTCTTAATGTCATCTAGCAATTCACTCTATATTTGAGATACCGACATCACCAACATTTCAACACTTGTGATCCTCGACAGCGAATCCACCGCAACGTTCTCCTTACCACTGCAATACTGTACCTCAAAATCATAGCCCAACAATTTTGGTAGCTATGACTATTGGAACGGTGTGGACAACCATTATTCAAGAAGGTACTTCAAGCTCCGGTGGTCCGTGCGAACAATGAAGGGTTTAGGCGTCAGGTAATGATGCCATTGTTTGATGGCCTTAATGACTGCCAAAAATTCCTTCTCGTAAATGGATAGTCCTTGGTGTCGCGGTGCAAGTGATTTGCTCAAGAAGGTAATGAGATGTCCTTCCTGTTGCAACATAGGCCCGATCCCCTGTCCGCATGCATCCGCTTCGATTACAAAGGGCTTGGAAAAATCTGGCAGTGCCAAAACCGGAACAGTAGTGATAGCTTGCTTCAGAGCTTCAAAGGCGCTCTGTTCTTTCTGTTGCCAACTCCACTCATCCATCTTCTCCTTCGTGAGCATTTTCGTCAAGGGTTTCGCAGTGGTGCCACAACCCTTAATAAATCGCCTGTAGTACTTGGTGATTCCCAAAAATCCTCTCAAATCCTTAGTACATTGGGGTATCGACCAATCCTCAATGGTTTTCACCTTCTGTAAATCTGTCGCTACCCCCGCTTCCGAAATTGTGTACCCCAAATAGTCAACTTGACGAGCCCCAAAAACGCATTTGTTCTCCCGTAAAAACAATTGATTATCCAGCAATGTCTTAAGAGCCAGGGTTAGATGTTCTACATGCAATGCCAACGTAGAGCTGTAGATCAAGATGTCATCGAAGAAGACCAAGATGAAGCGGCGGAGGTAAGGTTTGAATAACTCCATTCATTAATCTCTGGAACGTTGAGGGTGCGTTTGTCAAGCCGAAGGGCATTACTAGAAATTTGTAATACCCTTCATGAGTTTTAAACACCTTCTTCGGGATGTCCGCAGGGTGCATATGGATCTGATGATAACCTGAACATAAATCCAACTTCGAAAACCAACTTGCCCCATGCAGCTCATCCAGCAGCTCTTCGATCAAAGGGATTGGAAATTTATCCTTCACTGTGTACCGATTTAACTCGCGGTAGTCGACGCACATTCTCCACGAGTTATCCTTTTTCTTAACCAGAACCACCGGCGAGGCGTAGGGGCCGTAGTTATGGCGTATAAACCCCTTATTCATGAGTTGTTTAACCTCTTGCTCAATGATGTCTTTTTGCGCCCCCAAATAACGATACGGTCGCACGTTTATGGCATCAACCCCTTCCTGTAGTACAATCTTGTGATTATACTGACGATTCGGGGGTAATTGGGTCAATTCCTGAAACACTTGCGCATAACTGGCTAACACCCCATTGATTTTGTCGAACACGTTCCCGTGCTCCTCCGTTAATCTCATCTGTTGAAACTGATACTCAAGGGGAGTCGATAGTTGGAGCATGAATAATTGTCCACTTCCAGCTCCTTGTAATGTTTTCTGAAGACCCTTACTTGAAATGATTCGAGATTTGCTATCCGGGCCACCCTTCAATGTTATCATCTTCCCTTCCCATCGAAACTTCATCGTTCGTGTATGGAAATGGCATAAGACGTCTTCCAATCCCACAAGCCATTGGGCACCCAAGACGACATCGCAACCTTCCAACGCTATGACTAATGCATCCCTGCAAAACGAGATCCCCTGTATCGACCATACAAAGTTTTTACAGCACTGTGTGCAGTGCAGTTGCAACCCTCCTCCCACCATGATTCTGATGACTGTTATTTCTCGCAGTTCACACGTCTCCTTTTTGATCATCGTCGTATCGACAAAGTTGTGAGTGCTTCCATTGTCGATGAGTATGTGTATGGGCTTCCTTTGATGAATTTGTCTATACTCCACCTCCTCGGCAAACCCAGTCATGGCCTGCATAGATATCGTCGGACAATCTATCTCTTCACCCCCCGAGTTATTAATCAGGTCGGCCTCATTGTCATCTTCAACTACCACAAAGAATTGGAGTTGCCTCTTCTTGTATTGATGTTCAAAGGTGTACTTCTCATCACACCAAAAAACGAGCCCCTTCGCTCGTTTCTCATCAAAGTCCTTACTACTGACAAATCGGGACGTTTTATACGACCTTCCCATGGGTGAGCGTAAGGTTGCAGGTGGAGTAGGTAGTAGACCTCCCGCACCAGAAGGGAGTTGAAATGGTGCACCGTGCATCGTTGGTGGTTTCCCACTGACCATTGGCCGAGTGGGTGGTGGTCGCCTCATCATGGAAGCTCCAGTCGCTGTCAGTATTGCCTCTTGTTTCCTGGCCAATGTATACGCTTGGTGCAGTGTCTGCGGTTTATGTAGCTTCACCGCCACCCCGATTTCAGGTTTAAGGCCCTTCACAAAAAACCTACTAGATAATCCCCCGAGAGTGCCAGTCGATTAGAATGATGATCGAACTGGGCTCAATACTCTAACACTGGCCCCTTCTGTTGCAACTCCTTCAAACCTCCTACCGGGTCATCAAAGAGTTCAACATCAAACCGTTGGATAAGAGCCTTAGTAAACTCCGTCCATTCCACTACGTCAGTTTTAAGTTGATTGCGGGTGAACTATCGATACCACTCCTGCGCTCGTTCGTCCATGTATAGTATGGAGACATTTACCTTCATATGCTCGGAAGTTTGGTTGATGTGAAAAAATTGCTCACAACGATATAATCATGCCTTGACATTGTCCCCATCAAACATAGGAAATTCAATCCGTCCCAACCGAATGGACCACCCATTGGCATCCTTGGTAGGCGAAACGACCTGATGTGTAAATGGTGACTCGGGTATACTACTGCCTTCGCTTGGTTTCACTCCTCCTGCGAATAACGTTGATTGTAGCTCCCCCACGTCCTTCTCCAGTTTTTCAGTTCGACCTTGTACCTCCGAAAGTAGCTTCTCGCTTCGATCATATAGCTCTAGTAATAGTTGTTCATGACGCCCTTGAGCCTCCATGAGACCTTTCAAAGCGTCCTCCAATCTCCTGAACTCCGCACCTCGCGTTCCTTCTGCCATGGATGGTCCTAGAATCAACTACTCAGATACTATTTGTTATATATATTTTTCAAGTACGTCGACTGAGACACGTTTTCGAATATCCGATTACAGGCATTTGCTCAAAAGACACCGACAGAGAGCTACAGAGAAGAAGAATAAGAGAATTACATACGACATTACACCAGACATGGCCTACGAGGTTTTGAAACCTACAATATATTGTTCGTAACCTATATCCACTACACCCGCATGCACAAGACGTTCCCTACACTTGCTCTTAAAACACTGCGTAATGGCCTGTATCCTCAAATTGCGTCGTTCTCACGTTTAAGTGTCGTCATCTTCCATATTTGCCATAACATAACACTATCCCACTAATAAGATTATGTGAAGATGGTAAGTTTTATGAAGATGCCATGAGGGTAACATACACCTGGAAACCTTCTTTTAACACAAATGGAAACAATGGATACCTACCGGCAAACACTTTGTTAAAAGGGATTTTGAAAAGCTAATGAGTTGGAAATCTAAGCAACTAAATCAAAACCTGGTTACTCCAAAGCTAAATGAAGAAAAAGTACCTCTAGTTAGGTCATACACTTAAGAAGATAAGCCACCTCAAGGAAGCTATAGTATCCATCACTTAAACCCCTACTATCTTTACTGCAGACATTAATGGGGAATAAACTAAGTTGAGCATCGCAAAAACTTGCAACTTTTCTACTAAGGAGCAGTCCCAAGAAAGGTTCTAGACTACTAAAAAGAGGAAATCTGGTAGAAGAAATAAAGGTAAGGACCCTACCATATCCCCTTCTAAATAATGTCTATCATTCATAGAATTTGAGGGACATTAATTGCCCTGACAAGCTATCAACATTGTGAGATTTTTTCATAACTAACAATTATGTTTTGTTAGGGTTTATAAGAAACTAAATTAAAGTAGGAAAACATTTGAAGCTCAAAGCTACGGGAAGCTATTAGACATCCCTATCTAATCACCAATATCACTTCTTGGGTACATTTATTATGGCCTTCAACCCTAACCAAGTTTTGATCAATTTGGTAAGCTCATCAAACTAGATGAGGCACCTAAAAATTACCTTGATCCAGATGAATTGCACACTATATGTTACATTTATATATATGTCTCTAACTTTATTTTCCAGAGGAGAGACTTATGGTAGAAACTAAAGGGCTTACAACCTACTGTACAGGGGCCATGATTACTTCTTAGAAACTTTAATGCAATTTTTCATAGGAACGTAGTAGATGGGTATACAAGCCAAAGAACATTAAACACTGATCTAAAATAATATGTTCATGATATTGGGGTTACTAATTTCAAGATAGAGGGTTGGTTCTATAATATAATACTTTTTGGATGTTAAGGGAGAAACTAGCCAGAGCTCTAGTAAATGAAGAATGGTTTGAGGTATTCCCTGGTAGCAAAGCAACCTTTGAAGCACAATGAATTTTTAACCACTGTCTCACATTCTCTGTAACATCCCGTTACTGTTAGCAATGGTATTTTGGTAAATTGGGACAGACTGATAGGTTTCATTGCATTCACTGACTGAGCATGTTACTGGCCTCTAATTATAGAGGAACAGGTTTATTGCATATGC
>JAOTIZ010035703.1:0-16457 GCA_027123425.1 Erythroxylum panamense | reverse complement strand
ATGTTGATGCCATGAGGTTTTTAGTATTGATCGTCCGTAGTGCACCCTCATCGTAGGTTATGTATCGGAATGACCCATGGGCGTTTCGGTGCGTACCCTACGGTAAATGGGCGCTACAATTGCCCTCTTCACGGGAACTACTCTCTGAGACGTTAATAAGGTCTTTCTATAGTTTTTTTAAAAAGTAAGCTCTTTTAACGGGTCAGATAAATCTTTATACTTACGATTGATTATATAAGCAATTGTACGAGACTTTAACCTTTATATATAATATCTATATTAGGCTTCCCTATCACAAGACCTATATAGGTCCGATCTACACTGATTGAGATCTATTTTTCATATGGACTTCGGCCCATTGATTTAAATCATTTATTGGACTATTTTATTATCCTTATCTGGATCAAATTATATAATTTAACTCTGATAAATTATTTAAAAAATATCCAATTTAAAAAAATAGTACAAAATTATCCAATGGTTTAAATAGTCTTGTCATAGCTAAGTCCTAACAAGTTTGTAATGCTCTAATTAGCTTATTTCTAACTCTTTGCAGCTTTTATATAACTCTTGACTGCCTTTAAGGCATAATTCATTATATTTTCTCTGAAAAAAAAAATCTTGCCATTCTTTACATTCGTGTTTTCAGGATGATGAATAGGACCATTGGGAACTAGAACTAACAACCAATAATATCAGTAAGAGTTGTTTTGTGAAGGACACCACATTCCAGAGTTTTTCGTTTAGTTATTTATCACTGATTTGCACTCACAGCAAAGTCATCTATAATATATTGCTAACATGAAAGTGTTTGAAGGTGTTGTTTTATAGAATAATTAAGTGATATAATCTATAATATATTATCAATATTGAAGTGCTTTGGAGTGTTGTTTCTATCTGAATATGTAAGTTTGTCTTGTTCAATTTTTAAATTGAAGTAAATGTGATATATAAATTTTTATTTGATTTTAATTTTATATTGTAAATCAAGTTGCAATATATTTTTATTTTAACCATCTTCTTTATTGCTACTCTGTATTAACATTTTTAACAAATACTAAATTAAGATAAACCTGTTGTCCTTGTTATAATAATCGTGCTTTGTGTGATCTATTAGTTTAACCCTTTTTTTTATTATCTTGAGAGAATCAAATTTCTGATACTATACTGTATCGAATTTTCAATATAATACAAAATCAGTATTTTTATTTTCAATGATAATATAGATATTCATTCTTTTAAATTTCAGAAATTTAAAATAATAATAAAGATTTTAAAATTGCCAAATTGTTTCAACCACGTACGGCCACAGCCCTATTTATACTCGTTTCATACTTGAAACGTTATTACTAGTTATCATAGTTACGCCAACTTACTAAATGTACTCGACAAAACGACCATCAGATAATTTCAGATACGCTTAACCTGCCACCTCTGTGCACTAAATCATCCAGAAACATGCAGCAATGATGCAAAAAGTGGACGCGTCTGAAGAGATTTGAATCACATGATCCGTCAAGGAACAATATAGATCACTTCACGAATTATTGTACAAGCCTGAGCAACTTAGAAAGTAGACAAGCAAGAGTTTGCAAAGAGAAAGAGCCAACTTGGATGCTTATGGGAGAAAAAGGTCGAGGGGAAAAAAGTTGAAACTGGGAAGCATCATGTACTAGGAACGTGACAATGTTTACCGACGTCTATTTTTGATGAGGTGTTGTGTGTTAGAGACTTTGAACTTGCCACACAAATTGCTTACCTAACCACTACTCGTCCACTGCTGACTGCTGTAACAAGGATTGTCAGCCAGCACCTCTTATACTTGTCTGGTTTGGTTACTTGTGGCATTTGCATACCCCAGCAGACCCTGTTGTCCTCTGCTTTTCTACAGGAATTGATAGCAGATACAAAAGATCAACTTTTCTTCTACTTGTATGTATATGTTCACATTATTGCTCATAGGAGTGAGGTTTAATATTCTGAATGCCAAAACCTAACAAAACAATATTCTATCAAAATAAGTAAATTGAAGGTAATTTCTAGCTAAGTTTACCGTCTTGTGATTTTATCTTGAATTAGAATTTTATGCTGTTTAACATATGGGGGAAAAGAGCACGTTCAAAACACCCGGTTACTATGTTGCATATAGGCACGTGGGAATAGCTTGAACATGGACTCTCATTGGTCCAGCGCAGACAACCAAAATATGATGACACCGCATTCTGGTCTCTGGCTACATGAGAATAGCAGGAAATGAGTATACATGGATAGACATGCCGCAGGAAAGTTTAAAAAACTAGTTAGTTGTTTGACAAAATTTAAACATCTTCTCGTCCTTTTTTGGCAAATTAGGCACCTTCCTATTGTAGATTTATCGTACACCTTTTGCATGAAATGGAACAAGTCAGGTCGTTACTTTTAGCCAACAAGTCTCTGCATGTACAATTGTACAAATAATAATGAGAATTTGTATGACGATACAAGTTGTGTTCCTTCTTTTTCCTTGCTTTGGATTGACAGATTTCCTACACGAGTATATGACGTTTAATTAATAAAATGATTCCTCCATAGTTTATTTTATGATCACAAATTGGTGTAACAGACAACTCTGTTTGATACTAGAAAAATTAAACACCAATGTGAATAAAGGTTGCTAACGCATATTAAGACTTGAAGGTGGTCACATTTTGGCATATGGAGGACTAACAGCAATCGGGTACCCTTTCTGTTGTTTTGGGAAAACAGGATTTGGCTCAGGATTACTCATTTTTTATTCCAGGGTTCAGCCGTGTTTGGTGACAAAATTGGTGGGCCAAGTACACCTTCCTCCTCCACAAATAGTGGTGATCAAGTAAAATCTCCCATTACACAGTCTAAAAAGGATTAGCCCCACAACCAACAATTATCTCCAAGATAGATTGATTTTCATTTTGAGTTAATCCTCGCCCACTCATTTCCTCACCTTCGTGTAGCCATTTTATATATGAGCGGACGATATTTGCTACTTTATCAACTTATAGTGTCACGTTTTGCACGTGCATGCAGCGCCATAAACCACTACTGATCCCTGGAGTAATCGAGAGTGCGATACTTATGCTTCATCATGTTACATAAGGCCATTTTTACCTAAACATTTATCGCAAAACAGATCAAATGTGTAGCAATATCAAGATTTAATGTGTTTATGAAATATTATGGGTTTGAGTTACTCTCTTAGAGGAATTAGGTCCTCGTATGTGAAACCTTGTCCAGGAATACTAAATACACTTCCCGAACTGGATTGAACAGTCACTTGAATACAGAAAGATAGGCAACCATGCAAGCTTGTAAGCAGTTCTTGTAGTAGGAACCTCACTCTCTTCTTATTTTGTTCAACGAATCCCATCATATTCAATTTAATAAGGAAAGACTTATTCTTTCCATACTGATATGATTAACCTCACGATCTCTTCTTAGCTTCTTTTCCTATTAAACTTCAATAAATGAGGAAAGAGACATGCAATTGGGGTGGAACATTATTTTCTAATGCTATTATTGCATGATTTGAGAAGTCATTGATCTTTAAAACAATTATTGTTTGGTTTTGAAATCTTTAAAGGAAGAACAGAGAAAGAAAGAAAGAAAAATCCCATGTTTACTTGCTTACAGTTCTGACTAGAAAACAAGAAAAGAGTTGTTAGGTTTCTAATAAAGAGAGGAAATAGCCAACAAAAGGAAAAGGTTGAGGGAGGATGCATGCCACCTTTTCATGTGGGGTAGATAGCAGATCGGACAGGGACATGTAGACGCCAATGTCACGCCAATCTCCTTATCTCCTCATCTACAAATTCCCCTATATAAATAAATATATCTTCCCGTCTCCACCCAATATAAAAGCCTTTGATAGGTCCATATCCCCCTTTCAAATCATCATTTGTTTCATTTGCACTCCAATTTACTAAAATGTCTTCCCCACCCCACTCACTATATCTTACAGGAACGATAGTTTTAACTTATAATGGATAAATAAATTTGTAACTTAATTTTCATATAGACACATGGAATTGCATATAGCTCTGTTACTCCTTGGGCTTTTGGTAGTGCGTATGAGGATGCATGATTGTTCGGTAGAACATTTCAGCGGTGGGATGAAGTCGAAATGACTAAGGATAGTTCAGTCATTGGGCAGAACAGCAGAAAATATCCAAGCCAGTGGTCCACTTTCATTATGAAAGCAAGTGGTTGTTTCCTTGAACTGTGCTCTCTCTGTAAATCTTTGGGGCCACAGTCGATTGTCTTCTAACCACAGGAAAGTAGGAAGTTCGAGCAGTAGACGCCCAAGCACGTCCATACAAAATCAAGTTGTTGATGAGTGTTGAAATTTACTGATGTAGATGCTCTGAAATACAGCTACCATATACGTACGTGTCACTTGTAAACCAAACTTTGTCTAAGACAAACACAAAAACGGTTGTTTGAACGACGAAAAAGTCTGTAAATTGCAGGTTTCTTTGGAAATGGAATCAGACATAACCTAATTTCTTCTAATTAACCAAAATATTATAATTTCAATTCGCAGAAACAGCCTATTTGTAAATGCAAAATAAAAATTACGTACCAAATAGGTACTTTGTGCATTATCATTGTTGTTATCCTGAAAAATGGGGCTTAAAATTTTTTATCTAAACCAAACTCACTATTTCAATAAATTTATTAATTTTTTATTGTAATATTTTTACTAAAGTACAAATCAAGTCTTGGGAGTATATAAAAAATTTAATATTTTCAAATTAATTGAATTAAACTCGAACTAACGTAACCTTTGATTATGTCAAGGTTTTCCAAATTAGGTGGCGATACATAATTTTTATTTTTTTTAGATTCACTTGACAACTTTATCACCATTGACTATTCTCATCCCTAATTTCCACATTTTTGTCACTGTGCATCTAACGTCTTAGACACTCTTTCTGCACTCCAATGTCTTCTTCATCATCAACCATTTTCATCTTCGTTGCATTGGTTCGACGGATCCCTAATGTTTGTGTGGACCACCGTTGACCAACATTTCCAATTCGGTGAGTTATTCTTCTTCATCTTGATTTTTTAGATTCTTAAGCTCTTTTATGCTTCTGCAGTTATTGGTACTCTTTTATTTTACCGTTCTATAAGATAGGACATAGGGGAGATTGTTATTACCAAAAAACTTCAACAACGATGCTGCTTATCTCTTTGCTCTTCTCTATGCATTTAAGGTTTCCTTCCGTTTTCATGATATTTGAGTAAGGTGGAAAAGGCAACATCTCTTTTTGTTTACCTCCAGCCACTGTTAAAGCTCTGAGGCTTTTGTGTTTGTTTCCTACTGTAGTTTTTTCCTATTTGAGTATATAGCTTTCTTGTTTGGTACTTTGGCCTACACCTTGAACCCTTTATTTTTGTTTCTTTATTCATTCAATCTATTCTTCTTTTTTTAAAAAAAAGAGATTCAATTTTGAGATACACCTAATATCATGCTAAATTCACTTATTTAGATATTTAAAACTCTTTGTTTTAAGAGATAACCATTACATGCCATGTGTTCTTCATAAACTGTATATTACATTGTTGCTATCAAGAAGTTTAAGATCGATGACTTCCATTCATTGTATTACCACAAATTAATTAGAAAAAATATGTGATTACTAGTTAAATATTGTCCAATTTTCTAACGAGAACTTTCAATCAATTTTAGAGTTGGTTTTTCCTTTTCCTTTTCTTTTTCTTTTTCTCATATTTTTGGTAAAGTGTTAAGGTTCATGGTTGAAACCCTAGTCTCACTATTCGTAGATGATTGACTTTTGATTTGGATGTTCGTATTTGTTGAATTAAGAGAGATTGACTTTTGATTTGGATGTTCGTATTTGTTGAATTAAGAGAGATTTCAATTGATATTTTGACGATAACAAAACATAAGTACTACTAATAAATTATTCTTTTGAAAAGAAACAACATAAGAACAAGATATAGTCAAAACCCAAGAAGATAGTACATAAAGATGATAAAGAAAAGTTGAAGTTTGCAACCTTTGAAGTAAAAATCACGTGAAGTAGAAAAAAAGATCAAGACACATCAAAGTCATTCTATATTTTGTAATATTAACTGTGATCTCATTTAATCACTTTGATAATCTTAAAGGCTTACCATACACAAACGTTTCATCTTACTTCATTACAAGAGCCTTTTTCATTCATCAGGGGGTATAAAAGCTTTTTTTTTAAAGAAAAGCCTTTTGATATTTCAAATACTCCTTAGAAGACATTTTAGAAAGTTGTTTTTAATTAATATTACATTAAACAAAACAAATTTGAGCATTTGAAGTTATAAAAATAATTTTTATGGGACTGATCGACCAATTTAGGTTAGTGATTGACTAATATAAGTTAAATGTATAATATGTAAGTTTATGGGCACATTAGTCGACCAATATGGTGATATGGTTGATCAATGTCCTTTTAAAGGATACATTGGTCGACTAATATGGTTAAGTGGCCAACCAACATGTAATGACTAGCAAACTTTTATTTGCTAATGCACATTAATACACTACTATGACTTAGTGATCAACTAATATACATTAAATGTAATATCCCATTCCCATACTAAGGATTAGAATCCTAAAATTCGGTACATGTGAGCTCAAAGAGAGATTAAGAAAATGTATTTCATGCTTATGCATAATGTTAGCATATACGCACATGAATTTGAATTTTTGCACATATCAAAATGACTGCACATGTATTCATTGACATTTTTCGGGTATAATTGATCTATAGATGTGATTTTATTGAGAATTGTGGTTAGATTGTATTGAAAATTGGTTTGGAGAGTATATTGACTGATTTAGAATTTTTGAAATTTCTAGAAAATTTTAGGTATTTTTGGACTAGAAAACTGTCAAATGGTAGAAAAATGGATAAATAGCGGTGGAAATAAGAGTCAAATGGCAATAGATATTTTGAGAAATGACTTTGGGATTTAATAACAAGTTTCATTAGAAATTGGGAGAAAATTGGGTTGAAAATTGGAGACAAATAGACTAACTTTTTAAAAGAGCCAATTGGAGACCACAAAAAGGTGACAAGTGGCATCCACTCACGAATTTGACCTAATTAAAGACCATTTCATGGCCTTTCATTTGCCCATTCACAATACATGCTTCTCTTCTTCATCTTCTTCAATTTTATTTTCATCTTTCTCTCCTTCACTCACAAAACTCACTCTCACCCTCACCATGTTGATTTTTGTCCCACTATTTAAGGTGAAGATCATGTATGTTGGAGGAGGGGTTCTTGGTGATTTGAAGGAGCTTTAGAGCTAAACATGTAAGTTAAACATTATTCTTCATGGGTTGTTTTAAATAAATCATATAAGATGATAGTTTAGTGGTAAATGATCATGACAAAGGAGTTTAGTATATGCTAGAACGTTGGTGAAGAAAGGAATGTATAAATATTAATGTTTTGTTTCACATAAATGCTAAATAATGTGTTAGGAATTGTTTTATGGATGATTGGTATTGTAAATGGTGATGAATATATATTTGTAACATGCATGAAGAATGAGTATACTCATGTTCTATATTGTGTATATTGGTGAGTAAGAAATTATAAGTTATGCTAAACATGTTTTTAAGATAGATTGGTTGTGAAAAGGATGTTTTAATGAGAATTGGAAGTTAATGAAAATAGAGATAAGTATATGACCTGTTTTGTGTTAATGGATGAGTGTAGAAATGAGAGAGAAGGAGTGATTCAAATATGTTCTGTTATTAGTGTTAACGATCAATCATAGACTATAAATTGTTTATGGATGATAATGAGTTAAAATAAAGTTGAGAATGAGGAGTAAATGAAGTAGAAAAGGTGATCTGAGTATAAGATGTGTTAGGGAAAAATCTGAAATCAAAATTGGAAGATAATTTGGAAAATGTAGCAGTAGTATGTTCACTAAGTATGTTTCAGTCTTTTGGCCATAATTTTTTCTCTCTTTATCCAAATGAGATGATTCTTAATTTGGATTAAACTAGAGAAATATGGATATATATTTTATGAGACATCATATTTAAATTCTATCTTTAAGAGTCTAAAAATCTAACATGAAATTGAAAAACTGGGTATGCTTCTATGAAAGTTCACTGTGGCAAACTCCTTGCTTCGCCCCAGTGAACTTGAAGGATTTGGCTAGGATTCCTCTTGGGTAAAGTTCGCCATGGCCAACTCTTGGTTTCACCGTGGCAAACTTGTGAGATTTTTGCGAGAATTCCTCTCGGGAGGAGTTCGTTGAGACAAATTTTTGGCTTCATCGCGGTAAACTTTTCTTTACACTGAACATGTTTTAGTATTTTGACAATATCTTATTCTGTATTTATCCAAATGGAATAATTTTTTATATCAAGTATACTAGAGACATAGGTATACAAATTTTCTGAAGAAATAAAATTCTAAATTAGACTCTAAGAATTTCAATTTTTGGGTGGAATTTGAATGCAGGCCACTATCTTAGTATAAGAACAATCCAAAATTATTTGGAATATAACTTCTGAAATAATGAATTAAATTGAATGATCTTGGTGTCATTAGAAACCATAAGACATAGGGAAATAATTTTCTAGTAGAAAGTGTTCTCAAATTTTCCCATTTACATTGTCTAAATGATCATGAACAATATACCCGAAAGTTATTGTTTGGAGATAAATCTGAAATGATTCATTAGGTTATGAAATTAGATTCTAATGATTTTATTGAGTAATAAACCATAAGTATAAATGATACTTATGTGAGTTTTGAAGTAAGAATGTTTATGTGATGAGAATAATAGAGCGATACCTGGGATTGTCATGAACATGCATTGTATATATTCTATATACACATTTTTGCATAAAGGAATACTTATAATTGTGCAAATATTAATGTGTGTGTGCATTGTGTGTGTTGCATAATTTTGGTATACAGGATAAACATTTGTATTCAAATGTTTTTAGATCATTAAAGCTAATACTAATCTAGAGCATACTATGAGTAACCTAGACTGTTTCTCTCAATTAATTGTTTGTTTTAAAAATATGTTTTGAATGATGATATGAATGCGAATTGATTATGTTGATGCCAGACAATAAAGGTCCCAGATTTGATGCATGTATGTAATATTGAAGTGCTGCTTGTATGTGAATTTTATGAAATATGTGAGACATGATATGATTATTAAATGTCAGACCTAGTTTTGGAAGAAAACAATGAATATGCATATGACTGCAAAAGTGATACTCAACATTATGTTGAATGCCGAACCATGGTTGGAAGATGAATGTGAAATAGAATGTGAATCCAAAAGCATGTGATAGATTGAAATTACATGAATATGATACATTCCATTACATGAATGCACGAAACACAAAGGTAGCTGTGACTGGAGTCGCTACTGAAAAAGAGCTTAAAGCTCAGAATGTGAAAAAGAGCCTAGAGCTTAGAAAGTGTATAAGAGCCAAAGGCTTACTTTGTAAAATGAGCCCTGTATCCCTAACGAATAAGAGACAGTTATAAATAAGCCTAGTAACCACAGTGGATATGGGACAATTTAGGCACTCGGTCACAACAACGTAATAAATAGAAAAAGAGTCGCATGAGCATTTCATATACATTTTAATAAGTTTGTTTGATTGTTTGAAATGCAAAATTGTCTTACTTGTAAGTGAGAATGTGTCATGTGATGAATTATGTTAAATGCAAAGATGTGAATTACATGTTACGTGCATTGATGTGTTGCATGAATTGAGTGAACCATCGATGATGGTTACCTCATTGAGTTCACAAAACTCACCCAAAATTTACAAATATTTTTCAGGGCTCAAAAGAATACCCCGTTAGGCAAATGGGAGTATACTTACTGCATACAAGTGAGAGATAGAGGTCGGGATTAGTTCGTGTCTACATAATTATTTTCATTAATTTTTGTATGAAAGGATGTATTCTGAGATTTTTGAATCATGTTTATTGATCAAATCTATGTTGCAATAACTTTACCAAATGGAAAAGGGTTGTAAATGAAATTGATTTTTTAGCATAATTATTATATATGTGATTGAAAAAGTTTATGGCTGAAACGAGCCCGAATTGATTATTGATTTTCGTAAAATTGTCCATTGTTTTAAAAATAGAGAAAAGAAAAAGACTTTGTAATGAGATTTGACTAACTGAGTGCTCTAGCATGACACCCTCGCGGGGCTCGGACTCGGATATCACTCATGATGTCAGGTACGTGTCTTGCAGGAGTGGGGTGTTACAATCATGATATGAAACTCATCATTCCCTTGAAGTAAACTCCTTTACTTACACGAAGATAAATCGCAACACTATAGTCTAAACCATAATTAGGCAACCAACTTGATTATTCAACTATGAATTAACTCATTTAGATTCTAATAGTATACATGTTTCCCATGCATCTCCATATATATGTATATTACTTACAAAAGAATCTTGATACCTTGTGACTAGTTATATTACTCTCATACAAATAAAACCAAACTCTTTTGTTTTATTAATAATAAATATTTTCATTACAAAAAGTAACTGGAAGAAGATTAAGTTATAAGTAAATACACTTGCTTTCTAGGGCATTATATTTACATAACTCTAACAATCTCCCACTTGCCCTAAAACAAGTTTGACATATCACTCATTCCCATCCCTTCTAGGTGACCCTCAAAACTCTTTGGAGATAGCATCTTAATAAATGGATTAACAAGGTTTTGTTCTATCAGAATCTTTACCACATTCACCTCACCACTTTGTATTATCCCCCTTATGAGATGATACTTTCTGTCAATGTGTTTGACAGCTTTATGGTTTTGAGATTCTTTAGAATTAGCCACTGCCTCACTATTATCACAATAAAGTGTAATGGTCTTTTCTGCCTTAGAAACCACCTTCAAATCATTTAAGAACTTGTAAAGCCAGACTGCTTCTTTTACTACTTCACAAGTAGCAACGTACTCAGCCTCCATATTTAAATCAGCAACACAAGATTGCTTGACACTCTTCTAAACTATGGCTCCACCTCTTAAAACAAATATAGAACTAGAAGTTGATTTCCTTGAATCAACATCTGATTGGAAATCAGACTCTGTATATCCTGTCAGAATAAGGTCACTTCCAGAGTAAACAAGCATTAAGTTCTTCATCCTATGAAGATACTTCAGTCTGCATTTAACTGCAGTCCAATGCTCCATTCCTAGGTTGGACTAGACTCTACTTACTAGTCCCACTGCGTAACAAATATCTGGTCTAGTGTAAAGCATAGTATACATTAAACTTCCCACTACCAAAGCATATGGAATGTTATGCATGCATTCGACCTCCTCTTGGGTCTTATGTGCTTGCTCCTTTGAAAGTTTGATTCCATGTCTAGTAGGTATGAAACCCCTTTTGGAATCCTGCATGGCAAACTTATTTAGCACGTTATAAATGTAAGTTAATTGAGACAAGGCTATCTTTTTATTCTTATGATCCTTTATAAGTTTGATCCCTAAAACATAGTTAGCCGCTCCTAAATCTTTCATTAGGAACTGTTCATTTAGCCATCCTTTGATCGTAGATAACATTTCTACATCATTCCCAAAGAGCAGAATGTCATCGACATACATAATTAGGAAAATAACCTTACCTTCTTGTATCCTTTTATAGACATAAGGTTCATCTAGGTTTTGTATAAACCCATAGGTTTTGATAGATTTATCAAACCTAATGTTTCAAGACCTAGATGCTTGCTTAAGTCCATAAATGGACCTCAGCAATCTGTATACCTTATGCTTATTACCTAACTCAACGAATCCTTCTAGTTGGGCCATATAAATGGTCTCCTCAAGATCCCCATTAAGAAATGTGGTCTTGACATCCATTTGCTATATTTCATAATTGAAATAGGCTACTATGGCCAAAAGAGTTATGATGGACTTAAGCATGGCAACCGAAGAAAAAGTCTCCTCATAGGTCATACCCTCTTTTTTAGTATATCCTTTAGCTTCTAATCTAGCTTTGAAATCTTCCTTTCCATCTGATTCTCTTTTCCTTTTTTAGATCCACTTACACCCTATGGCTTTTACATCTAGTGGTAGATCTACAAGGATCCAGACTCCATTGGTGTACATGGAATCTATTTCCGATTCCATTGCCTTGAGCCATTTTCCTGCATCAACATCATTAATATTCCATGTCTAAGTAATGGATCCATTTCTTCTTAGTCTGAGATGACAATTATACCTTCTCTTAGACCTAGATACCTGTTTAGTTGTCCCACAACCCTCCCACTACATTTAGGCACTACTTGATGTTCAGGATGCTCTCCCGATTTAACTCTTGAATCCATTTCAACATCTTATTCTACTATATCCAAATCAACTCTTGGTTTGGATGAAATGGCTAACTCCTTTAGTGCTACTTCACTTCTTCCTTTATGATTTCTCATAAATTCTTCCTCCAAGAAGGTCGCATTTGTTAACACAAATACCTTCATTTCATGAGGACTGTAAAAATAGTACCCTCATGTACCCATAGGATATCCTACAAACAAACATACTTCTGACCTTGGTTCCATCTTTGTGGATTAGACTTTAGAATATGGGTTTGATAGCCCCAAGTCCTTATGTGTCGCAACGAAGGCACTCCACCAGTCCATAACTCCCTAAGTGTTTTAGGCACCAATTTGGATGGAGCAAAGTTAAAAAGATAAGTTGTCGTTTGTATGACATATCCCCAAAACAATTCTGGAAGGCTAGCATAGGACATCATTGATTTTACCATTTCTAACAGAGTCCTATTCCTCCTCTCTACTACACCATTCTGTTAAGGTCTTTGTGGAGCTGACAAGTTGGAAACAATTCCATTGTCAATTAGATATTATTGGAACTCTCCAGATAAGTACTCAGCATCTCGATCCAATCAAAGTTATTTTAATGGCTTGCCTTGCTGCTTCTTAGCTTTAGCTTTGAATTCTTTTAACTTTTCAAAGGACTCACTCTTTTTATGCACCAAATACAAAATAGCCGTGTATAGAGTAAGTATCTATAAAGGTTATGAAGTATTCATAACCTCCTCTAGCTTGTAAGTCATAGGCCCACACACATCAGTGTGTACTAGCTCCAACATAGATTCAGATCTACTTCCTTTGGAATTAAATGAGGCCTTGGTCATTTTTCCTTCAATACATGATTCACAGGTAGGTAATGGGTCAATATCCAAGCCCATAAGGATCCCATCCTTTAGTTTGTTCTAATTGATATGACCTATTCTTAAGTGCCACGGATATTTTGAATTAATGCTAGTCATTCGATTGTCTTGGTTTTATTAATTCTGTGGTGTTTAGTGAGCCTGTCATAGGTTCTATAAAGAATAATCCTTGTTTAATTATCACATTACAAATAAAATCCTTATTCTCATATATTGAAACAACATTTTCAAAATATAAGGAATAACTAGATTTTATTAAACAAAAATAGAAATCATGTTCCTTACAATCATTGGGATGTAATATACATCCTCCAAATATAACCTATGGCCACTAGGAAAGTCTAAGATAACTACTCCCACTGATTCTATCAAAACGTAAGATCTATCTGCTATTTTGACTTGAAACTAGCTATTAGGTAGCCTTTTCCTTTACTGGAAGCCCTGCAAAGAATTGCAAACATGGTCAGTGGCCCTGAATCTAATATCTAAGAATCAGATGAATCTGCCACATTTCTAGTTCCTAAAAAACTTAGGAAACCCATACCTTGTTTGTTTTTTAGGACTCAAGGTAAACTGCACAATTTCTTTTCCAGTGGCCCTTCTCACCATAGTGGAAACACTTTCCCTTACTGTCCTCTTTGGCCTTCTTTTTCATGGGTTGGACCTTGACCCCTGTTTAGGCCTTCTTTTTCATTGGACCCTTCTTCTTTTGCTTGCTCTTACCCTTAGTCTTAGAAGAAGATGCTACATTAGCCTCGATCGCATTAGCCTTGATATTTAATATCTCCTCTGTACTCTGGAGGGTATTCTTCAACTCACTCAAGGTGTAATCCTTAGTGTTGAGCTCATAATCTAACTTAAACTGCTGAAAACAAGGGTTTAAGCTATTGATGATCATAATCATCTGGGTTTCCGCATCTATGTCCGCCATCTCAGCCTTAGTAACCATAGAGATTACCTTAAGCATATAATCCTACATCGGTTCACTAGGATTTTGTCTGAGATTGTGAAAGGTTTAGATAGCTTTCACCCTTGTAGATAGGGTCCTCACACCAAACATCTCATGTAGGTGATGGACCATTACACTGGCAGTTTTCATACCTGTAATTTGCTTTTGTAACATTGCGCTGACAAAACCAAGAATATAGCACTTAGTAGTCTTATCAGCATTCTGCCATCGCTTATGTTTGGAATTGCTCATAAGTTGAATTGCCACCTAGAGATGCAGGCTCATTGTCCCTTAATACCTATGAAATTAGTTCATATTGCAAACAATGTCAAGGTTACGTCTCCATTCATTAAAATTCTCTATGTTTTCTAATTTGTTATTAGTCAAGAGCAAAGTGAGTGGATTCATATTATGGTGATTATGTATGAAAAAATAAATTATTAAAGAATAAGCATACTAGTTAACAATATTGGAAATTTATATAAAATCATGATGCAAGTATGCATGATGATAGATTTAACAAAACCTTTTTTAAAAAATTTATATGATGGTTATTTTTCTTATCTATAACGGAACAAGTGACAATGGGCCATCTTATCCATTAAAAGAAAAACTGGGGCCCTCCCACTAAAAAAGCTATCAAGCATCTTCATGCCTAACTTTTAAAGAAGTGCCATAATTTGGTCCATACATTTATCAACAGAGCTACGGTGGGCAGGTTAATGATAAAATATATTAAGTTTGTAATCGTTTGATTCATCCACTAAAGGTACTTGCAAACCATGCCTCTGTGGGAGGTCATATTTGCTACCAATGAGTTGACTTATCCTTTAGGAGACCCAAACCATGCAAGATCTAGGATTCATGTTCTTTGGTGGGGAGTAACACTTCACCACATGTAACAGGCTATCATATGGAGATCGTGGACTCTTACATGAGCATCCTCTCCCACTCATTCTTTTTGTTCTTTAATTTTTAATAAATACAATCTTGTTTAGATGCAATTTATTAATCATCCTATATTGTTTTATTATATATCTCATACATAATGAATGCATGGCAAAGCCTAAGGTTGGCAATTCTACACTACTTTTGATTATCCATCCTAGAACAAAAAAAATTACAAGGCTCTTCGGCCCTAAAAACAACTTTCTTGGACTTGGATCTTTCACTTCAAACTCTTCGCTCACGTGACCCAGTCCATTCGGTAAAAAGTGTGTAATGATATTTATTTTACAAAACTTTTTATTTTTCATAAAACAGAATTTTTTCAATAGGAAAATAAAATTCCAACACCTGAAAACTCATAAAACCAAAATTTTCAAGAGAAAAGCAAAATTCCAGCACTTGAAAACCTTATAAAACCAAAATTGCCATTACACCATATCATAGACTGAAACCATTACCTATTCCTTTCTTCGATCCATGGTTGCTTCATCTTCATCATTATAGAAATTTGGACATTACAAAATTAAAGAAAACAGAAAATTAAGACAAGGAGGAAACATGGTGCTGATAGGCCACCCTCCTTGCTACAAACCAAACGAAGAAAACCTACAAGGTAAATCTATATTCTATGGATAACCAAAAGAGCAAAACATACACCATATATATGTCTATCACATTAATTATAACATACATATATACAATTGCCAACTCATGCAACATATAGGAACCGAAATCAAAAGTATACTAGATTTGGCTAAACGGTAGATTTCAAATTCCTTTTTCGAAATCAAAATGCAGCAAAAGCATAATAACCAAATCAACATGTTTAATCCATATATGATATGGTATTAGAAAAATAAATAGCATAAGAATAAGATCGAAAATTTACCTACTCCTTTGCTACAATTTTGACTCCTTACTATTGTATCCTCTCCACACTATTGTATCCTCTCCTCTTTGTTGCATCCTCAATCAATCCTATCTACTACTTGTTCTCCTTGGATAACTTAGTTAATAAGATCCTTTGGTGGGAAAGGAGAAGAAATATTGTAGAGGTTTTCCTTAGTTGAAAGAAGCCAAAAATTGAGACACTCTCAATGCTAATTTTTGGTCATGAAAGAAAGGAGAGAGAAAGACCAACCAAAGAAGGGAGAGAGAGCAACAAATACCACTACAAGAATAATATACTATTCGCGACGTTTTTTGGATAAAACGTCACGAAATGTTCAAACTTTTTACGATGTTTAAAAAACGTCACAAAATGTTTTAATTTTTCAAGACGTTTTATAAAAACGTCGTAAATTTATAACACTTTCTGC
>JAOTIZ010035691.1:0-16457 GCA_027123425.1 Erythroxylum panamense | reverse complement strand
AAGAGTGAGACGGGTACAGTGAGTGTGTTCTTCAATCATATGAACTGGCGTTATCTCACTGAACATGCCTCAGTATTTTGGTGATATCTTGATTTGTGGAGACCCAATCGAGTTGATTCTTGTGGAAAATTAAACTAGAGACATGGAGCTACAACTTATCTGAAAGAATTAAATTTCAATTTGGGCCTTAAGATTTTCAATTTTTGGACCGAGTTTGAGCGTAGTATTCAGTCTTGTTATAGATGTGAACCCTCCATGCGGCTATGTTTTCGAATGTTGGACTTCAACAGTGGGGTCCAACATTGTTTGGTATCAGAGCTTAGGTTCTCTCCTAGGTTTAGAATGCATAGTAGGTTGACTTGTTTTGCTATGTGATTAATTGTTGCATTGTGAATTGATTATTTACATTAAGTGACATACATATGATACATACATATAGGAACTAAGATTAAAATGAATTGTAAGCTAATCATTAGTATTTTCATTGAAGGAGTAAGATGCTACCTCGTAGAAGAATACGAGGAGTTCTGCAAGGTTCAATTGCACCTGACTCTCCATTAAGGGTGGAGAGCATCGATGAGTCGGTAGCCCCGGGAGTTGCTGAGGTTTCCTTAGGGCAAAGTAGTGAGCCCATCCGATCTCAGACACAAGAGTTGCCTAGTTAGTCAGAGCAAGTGCCTACACTGGATCCAAGATTGTTCCAGGCATTTACTTAGGCCTTTGTCTAGGCTATGGGTCAGATGCCGCAGGCTTCTGCATCGGCCCCAGTTAAAAGGGGGAAATAGTTTGACAAGTTGAGGAAGTATAGAGTAGTGGACTTTTATGGGACCACTGATCCTGAAGAATTCGAGACCTGGTTGAGGAAGACAGAGAGGGTATTGGAGCAGATGGACTATGAAGATGATGAGAAGGTTGTTTATGCTGCCAGTCTGCTTCAGGGGGATGCTTTGCATTGGTGGGAGTGTGTATCGGGGAGCCAGTTGAAACTGACAGGGTTCGCAGGCAGATTTTCTCGCTGCTTATAAGAAGAAATATCTATCTGAGGTGTACATTCAGCAGAAGCAGAGGGAATTCCTGAGTCTCGCCTAGAGGGAGTTGATAGTTAGCGAGTATGAGCGCCGGTTCACACAGTTGTCAAGATATGCTACTAAGATGATGCTGAGTGAGGCTGCTAAGTGTTGTCGGTTTGAGTCAGGACTGCACCTAGCCATCAGAGAAAAAGTGGTAGTACAGAACTTCTGTGATTTCCAACAGTTAGTTGAAGCAGCATTGAGGGTTGAAAACATCGAGAACATCAAGAGTGCTGTCAGCAAGAAAAGAAAGGGAAGAGAGCAGTCTAAGAGGGGAGGTGGTACTTCTATGCCTGAGAGGAGTGCCAGAACCTTCCCTGTGCAGTTTGAGGAGAGGAGCAGTGGTGCAAGCAGACCTCGACCTATGAGGACTTCTATTGTTTCTCATCAAGCTTCAACGATGGGAGGCAGTAGAAAAGGAGATGGGGATAGGACCTATTCCCAAATGTGAGTACTGTGGGAGATTCCATAAAGGAGATTGCTACCGATTAACGAGAGCGTGTTTCAATTGTTGAGAGAAAGGACACATGGCCAGAGAGTGTCCGAAGCCGGCAAGAAGAGAGAAATCACAAATGTAAGCTTCGAAGGGGACAGAGATAGTGGGACAGAAGACCACAACTGAAGTGGGTAGCTCTGAGGCAGTTAAGAGAGTAAATCCTCCAGGAAGGTCCAGAGGGCAAGCACCAGCTAGAGTGTTTGCAATGACACGGGAGGATGCAGAGGCCACTTCAGAAGTGGTGACGGGTATGGTTAAACTATTTGATGATGATGCTATTGTTTTGATTGCTCTAGGTTCTACCTATTCATTTGTGTCATCGGGTAGAACTGTGTATAGGAGAAATTTAAGCCCTTTGGGTACTCCTATGATGGTGAGTACCCCAATCGGCCAGTATATTATTATTAGTCAAGTTTATAGAGATTGTGAGATATGTATTAGTGGAGGACAATTGGTAGTGGATTTGATGTTGGACCCCGATCTTTTAGTGGAATTTAGAAATATCAAATTTATGAAATGAGCGTTTTTGCATATGTATTGTATTATAAATTTGCATACTATATTGTGTTCATGAGGGTAAATGGTGTGTTTTGGGTTTAGAAGAAATTCTGTATTGATCTATTAAGATTTTTATTAAGATGTCTAAATAATAGTTATAGATGATCCTCTTAGCTTTCCGACGCCATATAGTATGCAAATTTAGGATATTGGAATGAAAAGATATGATTGTTACAAGTTAGGATGTTGGTTATGATTTGTGGTTGTGACAACTATGGGGATTGATAGGAAATAGGGGTTTTGATGAACCAAAAGAGTTGAGATTTGAGAAGATTGTGAAATGAATTTGTTGTTTGGATTGTTATGAAGTGTTTAGGCTTTTGAATAAGTGATTTTGTGAAGATTATAAGTGTTTATGATGTTAGGATGGTTGTAGGAAGCATGAAAGAGGGTTTGGAGGACTTTGGGGAGACCCAATGTCCGTTTAACGGACATAAGGTCCATTTAACGGACCTTCTCGGGTGTAAAAACACCCTTTGGCTAGTCTATGTCCATTAAACGGACATGGATGTCCGTTTAACGGACATTCTCGGGTCATTTTGGCCTCCTAAGCTCGATGCATGTCCGTTTAACGGACATTCACGGGAAAGATTGTTATTTTTGAAAAGGTTGGAGGCCGAATCTCATTTTGTGGTCTTCATGAGAGTTGTATGCCTAGATGTCTTCTTTCTAATGGTCTAAAAAAGAACTCAATCCGACTTCTTGATTGAAATTTATGGCACTTGCGCCAAGAGAGGTCCAAAATGATTTAGGGTGTCAACATAGTCTATTCCTTTGGGTATAACTCCCTCATCCGACCTCTTATTGAGGTGACTCTTAGACCAATAGATTCCTAAGACATATATCTTTCCCTCCATAAAAATTGGTACCATTCAAAGTTGAATTGAGAAATTTTTCATTAAAGTAAGTGAGGGGTCGTTTAGGGGAGCTTGTTTGGGGCATGAGCACACTTAGGCTTTTTTTTAAGCATATCTTGAGCTATAGAGCTCCAATTGAGATGATTTTTGCTTCAAATAAAATTAGAGACTTAAAGCTACAATTTGTATGAAAAAGTCAACTTTTGATTTTGGTGGTTAACTAGTGTGCGCTCACCACGATTGTGGAGTGACAGATAATGACCCTACAAGGTAAGAAGCTCAAGGTTTGTGTCCCAGAATGTTGGGCTCCGGGAACAGGGTCCAACAACTGACGCTCCCGAATGGGCTTATAGTAGAATTGGACAATTGTTTTTATATTCCTATTTTGACTAAAAGTGTAATGTCTATTTCTAGTCTTAATAAAGCTGAATTCCATTTAAATTTCAGTAATAATGATTGTTCAATTTATTTGAATAGAATGTTATATGTTTTTGGGTACATTATGCAATGGTATATACATATTGGATATGTCTAATCTAATTCTAAATATCAATAATAACAAAAGAATAAAAAAAGATAATGTGAAATCGTCTTACTTATGGCATTGTCGCCTTGGCCATATAAGTGAGAGACATATGTCTAAACTACACAAGTGTGGTAGTTTATAATCATTTGATTATGAATCATATGACACATACAAATCTTGCTTATTTGGTAAGATGACTAAGTTATCCTTTAAGGGAAAGGATGAATGAGCTAGTGGAGATTTATACCTAATACATACTGATGTATGTGGTTCAATGTCCATACATGCCAAAAATGGTTTCGTATAGTTCATTACCTTAATCGATGATCATTCTCAATATTGACATGTGTATCTTATGAGATATAAGTCTGAAGCCTTTGAAAGGTTCAAAGAATTTAGAAATGAAGTTGAGAAACAACTTGGGAGAAGTATTAAATCACTTCGATTAGATCGAGGTTATGAATACTTAAGCCAAGAGTTTTTTGATTATCTCAAGGATAATGGAATATTGTCCTAGTGGACTCCACTACATGCCACAACACAATAATATGGCTGAGAGGAGAAACTAAACCTTGTTAGACATAGTGAGGTCTATGATGGGTTTAACATATTTAACAAAATTCTTTTAGGGGTATGCACTCGATATTTCTGTTTATGTATTAAGCAGAGTCCTATCTAAGTCAGTTGATGTTGCTTTATATGAGATATGGACTAACAAGAAACCCTATCTTTCTCATATGAAAGTTTGGGGTTGTCCTGCTTTTGCGAAGCAAATTCAACTAGATAAGCTTGAAACTAAATCTGACAAGTGTCTGTTTGTAGAATATCCTAAGGAAACTATAGGATATTAGTTCTACTATGTTTCAAAATAAAAGGTATTTATTTCAAAATATACTGTATTTTTAGAGAAATAGTTTCTTTTAAGAGAAGACAGTGGTAGCAAAATTGAACTTGTGGAAGTTCAAAATGCTCAAACAAACACAGATCAACTGTTTGGATCTGAGACTATTGTTTATAAAGATAAAACAATAGTTTAACCTTTTGACACACAAGAAGGTCGTAGGTCAAGTAGGATACATCATGTTCCTGAGAGATACGAATTTCTCATAAGTGATGACTTATTGTTCATAGAAGTAATGAGCTATGAAGAGGTTCTGAAGAGTTCAGAATCTAACAAATGACTTCAAGCTGTGAAATCCAAAATGAATTCTATGTATGAAAACCAAGTATGAACTTTAGTTGAGCTACCCGAAGTGATAAAAACCATAGGGTGTAAATGGGTTTTCAGGAAGAAAATTGATATGGAAGGTAATGAAGTTACCCATAAAGCTAGGCTTGTAGCTAAAGGTTATCGTCAAAGGCAAGATGTTGACTATGAAATTTTTTTTAGCTTAGTCACTATGCTTAAATCCATTAGGATACTCCTAGCCATTGCCACTCATTATGACTATGAGATATGGCCAATGGATATAAAGACAACTTTCCTTAATGGAAACCTAACCGAGGATGTGTATATGACACAACCTAATGGTTTATGGAGAAAAGGTAAGCAAGCTTAAAAAATGCATTTATGGATTGAAGCAAGCGTCTAGGAGTTGGAATATCTAATTTGATGAGACAATCAAAGAGTTTGATTTCTTACAAAATCTAAATGAGCCATGTATGTATAAGAAGGTTAATGGGAGTGCAATCATGTTCCTTGTACTGTATGTAGATGACATATTGCTAATAGGAAACGATGTCTCTACTTTACAATCAGTTAAAGTTTGCTTAGCTAAGAACTTCTCTATGAAATACATTATAGAAACAACTTATATTTTGGGGATAAGGATCTATAGAGATAGATCTAATAGGTTACATGGTCTTTCTCAGTCTACATACATAGATAAGATGTTAAAGAGGTTTAGCATGGAGTAGTCCAAGAGAGGTTATCTTCCCATATACCACGGGATTACATTATCTAAATCTATGTGTCCAAAGATATAAGATGATAAGACTCATATGAGTTTGATTCCTGATGTTTTGACTATAGGATCAATCACGTATATTATGTTATGTACTAGACCCGACATATCGTATGCTCTAAGTGTTACAAGTAGATGCCAATCAGACGCTGGTGAGGGTCATTCAGTGGCTATCAAGAATATCCTTAAGTACTTGATAAGAACTAAGGATGTATTCTTAGTATATGAAGAAGGTGATCTTGTGGTAAGCAGGTATACTAATGCCAGTTTCCAATCCAATAGGGATGACTCTAGATCCTAGTTTGGATATGTATTCATACTGAATGGTAGTGCAATTAGTTGGAAAAGTTCCAAACAAGAGATGACTGCATATTGGTTGACAAAGGTAGAGTAAATTGTAGCTTTAGAAGTGGCAAAAGAAGCGGTTCAATCAAAAAGTTCATCAAGGAACTTAGTGTGGTTCTGAGCATCACTGACCCATTGCAGTTGTATTGTGATAACAACGGGTCTATAACACAGGCAAAGTAACTAAGGCCTCATCAGAAGTCCAAACATGTACTCAGGCATTAACATTTGATTAGAAAAATAATTGATAGAAATGATGACAAGATAGAGAGAGTTCTCACCGATCATAATATAGCTGATTCGTAGACTAAGCCTATTTCCCAGAAGAGTTTTGTGTCATATGTACATGCCCATGATATTAGATATCAAGGCAATTAGCCTTAATGCAAGTGGGAGTTTGTTAGAGAAGTGATCTAAAGGCAATCACCTTTAACACTTATTGTACAAATCATTTTATGATTAATAAAGGCATTTTTCATTATTTCAGTGTTCATACATTTATGGATTTGATGTTGATCTTAAATTGATTTAATAAAGTCCTTGATATAAAGCACAGCATGGAGGAAATCATGATAAGAGTATGATAATGAGATTCCTATCATGTGTAATTATATTAGTATCTAAAGTTTCCCTACTCATAGGATTAATAAGATGGGATATCATTAAGGTGGATAGACTAACATATGTTATACTCCTTGATTGGATCAAGGAGTAGATGTTATAAGCTGTAGAAATAATGTTTAGAGTTAACATATAGATGAATACTAAGGGTAGTAAGTATATTGAATTGACCTACTATGAGACAATCATATAGATATTATATTCCAGTGTTAATAATGGCCTCATCATAGCAATGGTGCAAGTATCCTTTGACTTAAGGTGCTGAAGGATATCTCAGATACTAATCATGTGCTTTGACTCCATTTATTGGTGCCTTTCAGAGGCTACTCATGCCGGTAATTGGGTATAGCTTGAGGTATTGGAGATAATTAAGTAGCCAATAAAAAATTCACCACTTCTGATAGAAGGAGATGACCTCTTGTCGGGGTCATTACTCAGAAGTCTCTAGCCAGAGCATATATGTGTTATGAAGAGAGTCTTCAATGATACATACAGTAATAAGATCCTCAGGATAAGATCTAATATCACCTGGACTAGATATAACGTAGTCAGTCTAGGAGGAGTTAACACTTTGATCATACTCTGAACCAAGTGGGGTATAGATGGTGAAAGGACGAACTGCATAGAAACATTATATATGAAAGGGTTCGTAGTCAAACCACTAACTTTCCTGTCAATTGGGGGTCATGACGTGTTGCTAGATTCTGCTCTTGACTTACTTGAATTAAGTGTTAATTCAAGTGGCCAATATAAATGGGAAACTAATTAGTCACGCACATAGGAGATCGAAGGATGAGTAAAATGATCTTGAATGGTGATTCAAGATATGAGAGAGTGTTTCAAGATTGTATCATGATGTGATCATGGTAGAAAACATTGCATGGAATGGATTAGCAACAAGTTTTGTTGGCTACCAATTTGGTCATTAACTTCCCAAAACTTCCATTAATGCGTGTTATTCAGGTCATTAACTTCTTATAACTTCCGTTAATGCATGCTATTCATGACAATTACTTCTCATAACTTCCCATTAATGATAGGGGTTATAGAAGGCCAAAAAGGGCAGAAAATAATCATCATTTTTGTGGAGCATGTGTAAGATAAGTGAAAGAAAGGTTCTTTCTTACACACACACTCTTTTTCTCTCTAACTCTCATAATAGTTCTTGTCTTTGTTAGCATAAAGAAAGAATTATAGCCATCTCCTAGTGAGGTTTCGTTCTTCCAACTTCATGTGGATTTTCATTAAAGATGGACTATATTGATCGTTATGGTTTACAAAAATCAAATGTAAAGAAGATTAAAAAACGAATGAGATCATCTGAAAGGTACATAAACATCTTACATTTCATGTTTTTTGTTTTCTATATCTGTATATATGAGTAGAATTGGTTTTTTAAGTTTTGTTTTATTTTCTATTGCATATATTTGATATATATTATGTATGAGATGCATAATCGAAACCTTACACAACTATCCATTGATTTTCTCTTGTCTCTATTTTGAAGCATTTCTATATAAAGTATTATCTCATTTTAGGTACTCATATTTTTCTTGGTCTTTTCAAATTAATAGCTTGATCTTTTGGTCTCCAAACATACATTTGAGATAATTCTCCATTTTACAAAATTTACAAAAATAACTAATATGACCATGTCTACTATAGTAGAAATATAAAATCGATGGATGATAATTGCTATAATTTCTACTGCTATTTTGATTATAGCTACTGCTGGATTTAACAAACAAATTCTTGTATGGCCTAATATTATTGTTTTCATTGTAACCTAATCTAGAGTTATAAAAAATTCATTTACCATTGCTAAGTAATATATCAAGGTTTTTCCTTCCATCAACGAACTTTGCAAGATCTTTTTTCTAAAGATAAGATCTTTCCTAGACATTTTTCTTTCTCAAGTTCTAGGTCTACAACCTTTTCTTCTAGTTTTTTTCACTTTACCAGAATCATTCTCAAGAAAAGTATTTTTTGACTTGGCTAATATTTCTTCCAGAACTTCCTTTTTAGAAACCTTTTTCTTATCACCCTTAGGAGGCATATTTTTTATCGCCAAACTCTCATTCGTAGATTCTCATGATTTAATCTAACTCTTCAGATATGCATTATTGTTTTTATACTTCTTAGCTTCTTTGAAATACTTCACTATCAACTTTTTCTGTTCTCTGACTTGTTCTTTTGAAGAAGATAACATTTAGGTCTTGTATGTCTAGGCTTCTTTTAGTGATAGTATATGATTTAATTGTTTTGTGTATTACTATTACTGCTGCTACCTATTGATAGAAACCTGTTATTCCTAGCTTTCTTATTTCCTTCTCTTTTCTCCATCAACTTCTTTTTATAGAAGCAGGCATATTTTCTAACCATAAAATTGAACTCGTCATCTCCATCTATTTGTTACTCAGTGTCACTTTCATCATTGTTTGATTCATCAATTGCTTTTAGTGTCGTTCCTTTTCTGGAGGAGGATCCTTCATCTCGCCTAAGCTCAATTTCATGGATTATCAGATTTCCTAATAGCCAGTAGAGTGAAATAGTATCTAGATCCTTTGTAGTTTCTGGAACTCTCACCTTAGGTGTCCATTCCTTTGGTAGTGATATAAGAATCTTCGTTACAAGCTCATCATTGGGATACATCTTTCCCAATTTCTTTAAGGCTATGATGATGTTGTTGAACCGTCTGAAGAATTAATCTATGGTTTCTCTCTATTTCGTGCTAATAGTTTCGTGTTGATGCACTAGAAGGCTTATTCTATGTTTCTTTACCTCATTTATTCCTTTAAAGATGACTTGTAGTTTATCCCACATTTTCTTTGCTGTAGAGCAGTAGGATATCTTCTTTTATTCTTCTGGAGATAGTGTATAAATCATATTATGTTTTTCTTTAACATTTAGTTGTGTATTTCTTGTTTCGACATCAAACCATACTTCTACATTTGTTGTAATAGGAAGTGTAGCTCCAACTCTGATTGCTTGCCAAACTTCAATATCTACATATTAGAGATAGATTATCATTCTCTCTTTCCAGTATGAGTAGTTGTTTCCATTGAAGTAAAGAGGCCTTGAGATAGGTTGTCCTTCAAGGCTTATCAAATTGTTTGTCACGATTTATCACGTGCTGTAAATCACAATCAATGTGAAATCTCACTCTGATACAAAATGATAAAGCAAACACAAGCAAAGGGGTGAATTATGTGTAATAAAACATTCAAGATATTTTTAAAAGGATAAGATTCTTCAACAAAGTAAATTTATAAATAGAAAGGTCCTATAAGCTTTCGAAAGGATCTTGTTAACGCTGAAAAGGAAAGGAGCCTATTAATAAAAGGAGCCTACTAACACTGAAAACTAAAGGGGCCCGTTTAATCAAAAGGAGCTTGCTAGTGCTCAAAAAGAAAAGATCCTACTAATCGATAGGAGGCTGCTAATGTTGAAAAGAACCTCTTGCGATAAAAATAGAAGGAGCATCTTGAAAACACAAACTTATAATGCAAAACTTTAAAGTTAGGAAGAGAGAGAAAATGACACAATAGATTTATACTGGTTCAGTTTATAATGAAGTTTATATCCAGTCCCTAAGTATCCAACTTGAGTATTTCACTATAAAACTAAGTAGTAATTTGACGAGCCTCTTTAAGCTCACAAGTTTATATTTTTCAAGGTTCTTCAACCTTCCACAATGGTAGTATTTTGCTAGCCGTTACAAGCTCTCAACAAAAATTTGTATGAAGGATTTTATAGTCTCTCTTAATAGAATGATATAACTTTCTAAAATTTAAATGGTTTGATATAACTTTCAAGAATATTGATGCTTTAATATATTTCACAAGTCTTATGTCTGTGTCTTTTGCAAATGTAGTAGCGCTTCCTTAGGTAGGCATTTCCTTCAACTATTCCTTACATCATTTCCATTCTATGTTGACTTTGTATCTTCGATATCATCTTTACTGGAGTCTTTAATATTCAGACATTTTGTGCAGGCTTCCGGAGCTTAATTATTTGAATTGGTAAGATCCTTCTGAGTGTCATGGAACTATTTCTAGAAGGATCAGTTTAAAAAGAATGTTCCTACAATAAAGGATGCAATTATTCTATAATTTTATTTCTTTTAAAAATTATATTGTTGCTTATACAAGGAAATAAATCCAATTTAAATTTTGAAATATTATATATTTATCATCAAAATCGTTAAACATAAACCTTGAGCTAACAAAAATGATATAAAGAGGATCATAAGATATATTAACGGGACTTTATTGTCATTATAATAATTGCCATTATATTAACAAAAATGATATTCTGAGATTGCATTATAATATGAAGGATCAAACTTTATTGTCAAAGGATTTGTTAACTTTAACTATATAGGTGATTTTGATAAAAATAAACTCACTATAGATTATGTGTTCACACTTGTTAGTGAGATTGTAAGTCGAGGCTCAAAGTTACAAATTTGTTATGGCTACATCAATAAGCAGAGTGAAATATGTAGCATCTACATAAATTAGTAAAATTTGAAACCATAAAACAATGTAAAATTGAAACCAAGTTCTTAATAAATTTCAGGCTTCATTTTTATCCACAACGTATGATTCTAACTGAGTACCAACTGTTAAGATATCTATTTAATTATTTTGGGCATTATTTGTAGTTGGATATTTTTGATATGACATAAGAAGTTTACTTGGGATATGATGTCTTTATCTTGGATAAGATACAATTTATTGAATCTACCTGAAGTTGAATCCTAGATAAGATAGAATTTATTTAGATATGCATGTGAATAACTTCATAAAGAGATGTAGCAGATTTTTGGTGATTCGAGCTATCTTTGGTAGGTTTGTTTTTTTGCATAAATGTGTGTATTTTTTGACAGTTGTTTCATCATTTTTGTGAGGGAAAAACATGCATTAATTTTGTCAATTGTTTAATTGAATTATTGGGATGTTTCGATGATAAAAGATATATTAAATTGATAGCTTTTTTAAGTTGTTATGTTTTGACTGTTCAGTAATTATTTTTAGAGGTTCACGGTAGATGTTGTTCAACAACCTCCCATAATTTCAGTTAATAAAGCTACACATATAGGGCAGTATTTTTATCTCAAGTGTTTTCCTTGTTTATGTTAATTTTGATTAAATCACTTGAGTTTTTTATTCTCATCTTTATTATAAATCATTGTTGCAAAAATCCTCTATTAAGGTTAGCACGAGATGGTCATGTCATTGGGAGTGATATACTTTCATGGGGTGTGAGTACAAGTGGTTAGTGTCAAGGGTTAAGTGGTTTCAGTTTAATAAAGCCTCGGGTAAAACTATCATATCACAATAAAACTTGATTAAGCTAGGTGAAGACCCTATAGATGTTGACCGACATATGACAGTTAAAAGCTAGGTGAGTGTTCTCCTCATATAACAGTTAAAAGAAGCGACTTAATGGATTTTCAAAGTTGTATCGATGATTATGTAACATATGGTGATGGGAAGACTGCCCCATTTCAAAAACTGTCTAAATCCATAGTTAGTTGTTTCTAAAAATGAAACCAACCAAAAAAAGGACCGGTTGGTTACTTCTGAGGAAGAAACCAACCATACATTTGATGCAGAAATAGACTAATGGATAACAAAATCTCAAGGAAATGTGATTTCAATAAGGATCTTCCATTAAATGGGGTCATCCTATTGAGAATGTGATTGGTAAGATTATTGCTTTACAACTTTGAAGCTTATTAAAGCAAGTAAAAAAAGAGGTTCGAAAGAGTTAACGTTTAGGTTTTCTAAGTTTTAAATTTATGAGTTTTCGAAGGTTCAAGTAATTAGTGTGTGATTGACTTTTTCTTTACTTGTTTGATATTATATTTAATGAGGCTTTTCTTGACGATTTGAGAGCTCTGCTTCTAGATTTTGATTTATGAAGTTATGTCAAGAAAATGTTGATGCTTGGTTGGAGATCTGTAGGAAGATTCAAGTTTTCTATGATTTAGGTTTTTCAAGCTTTATCCTAGTTTCTCTCTATATCATGGACTGTATGAGTTTGGACAATATAGTTTCACTGAAAACACTTCCTGTGTATATGGATATGAGGAGAATGTGTTGCCATAATGCTTGTGTATCATCTTTAGAAGAGCAAAAGATGTTGGCAGAGGTATATTTTCACTTGTAACTACCATCATGAGTCATCTGATTCACAAAGATCCTACATGTGTTCCAATTTTAGATGTACCTGGTCTTTTGTCTGCTTTCTTGGATGCCATAATGGATGGCATTTTTTTCTCTTTACAAAAGCAATAAGTTTTGTGCCTAAACAATAATGGTCTCCAAGCTGTAAAAGACAATAGTGCTTTAAGATGTTTGGGGAAAATATTTACTTCTAGAATATATTTATATGCACTTGCTGGTGAGATATTAAAAGCCTTGTCTAGTGGATTGGATGAACTCATACGTCCTGCTTCTTTATTACATAGAAGGGTGTGGATTGAAGTAATTTGGTGATATGCAGCACGATGTGGTGAAAATCGAAGAACAACTAATTTTAAAGGTGATAAGAGAGGAATGCCTATGGAGAATCTCCTAAAAAGGCTTCAAACAACTTTGAATTCTAAAGAGGAATGGCACAGAAGGATAATCAAACATTTCATTAAGAAAAGGTTGCCTGAAAAGTGTGCAAAGAAAGCATTATCTCTATATCACCTTGCAAATATGTTTTCAGTGTGATAAGGGTGTCTCCTTTCAGATGCTACTGTGATATGCTTTTTGAGGTCATAAGAAATGAGCAACCTTATAATAACATCCCAAATTTTAGTGTTGTTGATGTCTTGCGTCTTATTAGAATTGATAGAAACAAATTTATTGACATTATAAACAAGTGTAGATCTAAGCTATTCGAAAAATTATGTAGAAGCTAAATTAGACAATTGTTAAAGAGTTTTTATCTATAAAACCCATTGACTTTGCAATTGAGTCATGGTAGGGAGTTTATCTTGTCAACTTTACACTTGAGGAATTTAAAAAACTCTCTGAAGAAGAGATGGCAACAACAGATGAAATTTACAAGGAAGAAGTTAATTCATATATTTTGTTTGATCTTGTTGGCTTCTAAGTAGAGCAAGCTTTGTCCCCTAAATTTTACTTCTCAGCAAACCAATAACAATGGGATACTCTTGCTTCAATCGGGTTTGTTTTGATCATCCTATAAATTTAACTGAGTATAAACAATTTAATATGGATGCTTTGTTGACTGAGAAGAATTTGTTACATGCATCTTTACTACCACAACATTTTGATGCTAAGTTGGTGTGAGAATTCTATTGTGAATTGGATATGGGAGTGTCGGATGATACAACTTTATGCTTTCATATGGTCTATAAGAGGGGAAGATTGATTAAGTTTGATTTTGATTTGTTGAATGCACCTGTAGGGTTTATGAATTTAATCAATCATATGCGGATGGTTTTGATGTGAGTAATGATATGTTGGCTAGTGTTTAGACCAGTGATAAATTATCATCTTGACCTTTTATTGTTGCGCTATATGTTTATGATTCTTCCGTTGCACCTATTGCTAATTTTTATGGCTCCTTATTCGCTGAGATTGATCGTATATTGTTTATTTAGCTACTGATAGTTTATGTTTTGTTGGTAACTGTTCAATTAGGGGGAGTTTCCAATTCTCGTGTTTAGGGGGATTTCTTATATGTGAAAATTAATTCCAAAAAGGGGGAGATTGTTAAGATATTTTGCTAAGATATCTAATTAATTATTTTGGTTATTATTTATAGTTGGATTTTTTATATATGTCATATGTCATAAGAAATTTACATGGGATATGATTTCTCTATCTTGGATAAGATAGGATTTAATGGAATTCTACCTAAAGTTGAATCCTGATAAGATAGGATCTATTTGGATATGAACGTGAATAATTTTAGATGGAGATGTATTAGATTTTTAGTGATTTGAGCTATCTTTGGTAGCTATGTTTTCTACATAAATGCATGCATTTTTGGACAGTTGTTTCGTCATTTTTGTGAGGGAAAATTGTATAGTATTTTTGTCAATTGTGTAACTATGTTTTTGGGATATTTCTGTGCTGAAACATATATTCAATTGATGGCTTTTTGGAGCTGCTGTGCGTGGACTATCCAGTGATTATTTTTAGATGTTCACAACAGATGTTGTTCGCCAACCTCCCACAATTTCAATTGATAAAGCTGCACATATAAGGGAGTGTTTTTATCTCAAATGTTTTCCTTGTTTATATTACTTTTGACTAAATGAGTCTTTTATTATCATCTTTATCATCAATTACTGTGGTAAAAATCCTTTGTTGAGGTTAGCACAAGGTGGTCGTGTTATTGGGAGTGATATACTTTCATGGAGTGTGAGTAGGAGTGGATAATGTTAAGAGTTGAGTAGTATCGACTCAGTAAAGTCTTCGGTAAAACTATTATATCACAGTGAAAGTTGATTAAGCTAGGTGAGGGCCTCGTAGCCTTAGGCCGAGTGTACTAAACTATGTTACCAAATTTTGGTAGTTGATTTATTTATTTCATGTTTAATTTTTTATTTACATTTTAATTCTAGAAAATTTAATAGATGTTAACACAGTTGTTTTTACAAAAATAGTTCAAAGCAACTATGACATAATAGGATTTTTGCGAAACTACATCCTTCGGGACTTTCACCAACCTTTGCTCCAAAAAAGAAAGTTCCCTCTCTACAAAAATTTGACATTATCTTGTTCTTTGAACTAAAAAGCTATTTGAGTATGTGATGTTACACGAACAAAGTCATTTTCAGAAGCAATTGGTGCTCGTATAAGTATAAATAAAAGCTTCAACCTTTTGGAGATTCCATGTCTTAAGAAGTCAAATTTTATCTTTGAATTTAAATTTTAATGATTAATTCAACTTTTTTTGTGTTTGTTGTTTGTCGAAGGAAAATAAGAAATTGAATCTAAAATAGAATATTTACATTACAAATAATAATAAAGAGAGAGAAACTTTGACTTTTAGCTTTCACATGGAGTTGCATGTTTCTTTCTTCTATTGATTGAAGCTTAGGCCCTGGTTTTGACTTCTTTTCTTCCTTTTTTGGCGTTCTTGCTTCCCTCCTAACATTTCTTTCATATTCGTTCTAACTAGTTTGCACTAACTTCTTTGGCTAGATCCCTTAATGTATCCAACTATTGAAGCTTTGCTCCGCATAGAATGCTTTTGGATCTCTTGCTATCCTTTTCAACCTTCCCAACCTTTTTTCTAACTTCTCAAGGCTTCTTAACTTTAAACTTCCCTTGTTTGCTCCTTAAGCTTCTTGCGTAACCTTACTTTCCTCTAGTTTGAACCAAAATCTTTTTACAAATTTTAGAAACGTCCAAATTTATTTTCCTTTCCCTTGAAATCTTTTTCCTTTAGCTTAAGAGGTCTCCATCCTTGATCCTCTTTTTGAAGGTTTTGAAATTCCCTATAAGACCTACATAACTTCTCCTAAGCAAGTCCCTGTCCCAACCAAGAAGACATAGAACTAAGTGACGGGAAATAGTTCATTGTCTTTGAATTTTGAATATTGTCCTCCTAATTTAGATGAAGGTGGAGCCTTAGTGGTTCCTAATATAGATATTTTGAAGGAAGGTGATGCAAAGTGAGCGACAATCCTTCTATGCCACTTTTTTTATAAAAGACCCTTTTTCATAGCTATCGTCTCTTAGGCATACTTTCACTAGAAAGCCTTCAGTTTAATGGGAGTTCTTATAAATGATAAGGATATATCTCTTTTAAATTTAGTTCACTCTCTTTAGCTCAAGACTTTATACCTAGAAAATAGGCGTTAACATACTTAAAACTATACAAAAGCATACTCTTATATATTTGAACATTCACTACAAACCACTGGAATATTAGACCACTAGAGGCTTAAGACATTTGGATAACTTGTAGCGCCCCCTCATCGTAGGGTACATATCGGAACGCCCGAAGGTCCCTCCGACACGTATCCCACGATAAAGGTTC
>JAOTIZ010035611.1:0-16498 GCA_027123425.1 Erythroxylum panamense | reverse complement strand
TCCTAATTTTATCCTTCTTTTGTATTTCAGACAGATCAAAAGTTACGTGTTTGTGACATCTGTGGAGCTTTTTTGAGGTATTTTAAGTAACTAATTAATTATATATTTTTGTTATTAATCAATAATATATTATAATTAGTCAATTAATTATATATATTATTTTAATAAAAATTAAAAATATAAGCACTAATTACATTTAATTAATCATATTTTAGTTGATTAATTATATTTTGATAAATCAATACTTAATTAATTATTTATTTATAAGAAAAGGTTATAAAATTATATAGGTGTTAGTTGCTTGTAAAAAGAAAAGAACTTGTACGTCGCAGCCGTTCATGACAGTCACGCCTATGAATATTAAGTTGTAGGCGTGACTAATTACCTACATATATACATCAATTAATTAATAATTATAAGTGAATTAGATTAACAGGTAATAATTAATTTATAAATAAAGTATAATTTAATAAATAATTTAATTTTTATAATCTAATTGCCATTCTTAATTAATTATCACATTTTCATAAATATATTAATTAATTATATTTTAACTAACTGATAATATTTTAATTAAATGAAAATATATTTTGGTTTACAAAATAGTTCTAATTAAATTTACTAAAGATATTTTAAGAATAGGTTATTAAAAAAAGGGAAAAATATTTCATACGCCTTAATAATAACATAAGTAACAATTACGTGTAAAAACTAATAAGTAATTAATTAATTAATTAAATTTCAATAAATCAATTGTTTAATTACATATTGATTATTATGAATTATATTTCAAATAATTTTATTTAATTAGGGATTAGAAATAGATCTTTTCATAGACGTAACACTTAAATCACGCTTGTGACTCCTATAATAAAAATTTTTCATTTTATTATAAGTAATTAATTAATTAATTATTTTTATTAATCAATAATATATTACGGTATGTCAATTAATTATATATATATTATATTTAATAATTACCATAATTAATCAAGTATCACATTTTCATAAATCAATTAATTAGTTTTATTTTAACTAACTCATTATATTTCAATTACATGAAATTATATTTTAATTTACTTTATAATTAAATTAATTAAAGTTATTTAAAGAATATGTAATTAAAAAAGAGAAAAATATTTCAGATGCATTAATAATAACATAAGTAATAAATATGTGTTAATAATCAATAATTAGTTAATTAATTAATAAGATTTCAATAAATCAATTATTTAATTATATATTGATTATGCGAACTATATTTTAATTAATTTTATTTAATTAAGTAATTAAAAAATAGATCTTTTCACAGCTTCAACACTTAAGTCATACATGTGACTCCTATAATAATAATTTTTTATTTTATTTTAAGTAACTAATTAATTAATTATTTTGCTATTAATAAATAATATATTATAATTAGTAAATTAATTATATATATTATATTTAATAAGTTTAAAAAATATAAGCACTAAATCCATTTAATGAATTAATGAATATATTAATTATATTTTAGTAAATAAATATTTAATTAATTATAAAAAGGTTATAAAATTATACAGGTGTTAATTGCCCGTAAAAAGAAGAGAACATACACTTCGCATTTCTGCACGGTAGTCACGCCTGTGAATATATACATCAATTAGTTAATTATATATATACTTCAATTAGTTTATAATATATTAATCATTGTGAATTATAACTGAATTAGATTAATAGTTAATGATTAATAATTAATTTATAAATAAAATTTAATTTAATAAATCATTTAATTTATTATAATCTAATTACCATTATTAATCAAGTATCACATTTTCATAAATAGATAAATTAATTATATTTTAACTATTTTACAATATTTTAATTACATGAAATTATGTTTTAATTTTCTAAATAGCATTAAATTTGTCAAAGATATTTTAAGAATATGTGATTAAAAAAGGGATAAATATTTCAGACACATTAATAATAACATAAGTAATAATTACTTGTTAATAATCAATAACTAATTAACTAATTAATAAGATTTCAATAAATCAATTATTTAATTATATGTTGATTATTATGAATTATATTTTAATTAATTTTATTTAATTAAGGGACTAAAAAACAAATCTTTTCATAGGCGTAACACTTAAGTGAGGTCTGTGATGCCTATAATAAAAATTTTTCATTTTATTACAAGTAACTAATTAATTAATTATTTTTCTATTAATCAATAATATATTATAATTAGTGAATTAATTGTACAAATTATATTTAATAAAAATATAAATATAAGCATTAAATCTAATTAATTAATTAATTAATAGATTAGTTATATTTTAGTAAATCAATACTTCATTAATTATTAAAAAGGTTATAAAATTGTATAAGTGTTAATTGCCTGTAAAAAAAATAGAATATGCACGTCGAATCCGTTCATGGCAGTCACGCTTGTGAATATTAAGTCACAGGTGTAACTACTTATCTACATATATACATCAATTAGTTAATAATATATTTATCGTTATTAATTATAACCGAATTAGATTAACAGTTAAAGAATAATAATTAATTTATAAATAAAGTATAGCTTAATAAATCATTTAATTTATTATACTGTAATTACCTTTTTTTTTTAATAAAAGGGGGGGGGGATTTTATTAATACATGGACCTACAAAAGTGTATAAATTGCAGTACAAAGGCCATGTAAAGAAAACATGTGAGGCTCATGATTTATACCGTATGTATGGAACAAAAAGTTGTTCCATACGCAAGATTTTTCGGAGAGGAAGAGGTAGAGTAGTTTCCGTCGCGAATTGTGTCGATTACCACCTGATGCTAACTTTGCTAAATAATCCGCAAAGCTATTAACCTCTCGATAAACATGAATAATGGACGACATCGAGACAGAAAGCAAACGACGAATATCTTCAAGCGCTGTTTCATACCTCCATGGCCAAGAATCTGAACTATGGTTCAATAGCTGCACAATGCCCATATTGTCTGTTTGAACCTGTATTTTTCGGAACCCACTGGCAACACAAAACCGAAGGCCACAAACTATGGCCTCTATTTCCATGGCAAAGCTAACATTCGAGTTATAGTATCGACACTCAGCAAACAAGAAAGAACCATTGGCATAACGTACCACAAATCCCCAACCTGAAGGCCCGGGACATCCAAGCGAGGAGCCATCTGTGTTAAGAACACTGTCACAATCATCCGAGGGCCTCCAACACAATGTCACAATCACCGGCTTGCGAGGCAATTGAAAGATACAGTTAAAGGAGCTGGATAAATCAACCATTTCTTGTCGATTCTTTGGAAATAATTTATGAACTCGCACCATGGAGGAAACATGCTACGTAATCGTAAGAATCAAGGAGGAGGCCGTGGTGGACTTACCCTCATAAACAAACATGTTACGCATTTTCCAGATTTCCCAAAGGATGAAGTAAGGTATGACCGAAATAATCACCGTCCTAGCAGTGGCCCCCCTTCCAAGAATGGACCACTCCCGTATAAATAACCATAGATCAGGTGGGAAGGATAAATGAACATTTAACAGGGCTGAAAAATGACTCCAGATCAGTCTAACCGAGGGACACTCATAAAAGATATGTTGCACTCTTTCGGCTTCCAAGGAACAAAAACTACATTTCGATGGATTGAGAACGAAACCTAACTTGTTCAATGTTTCCGGGATAGGAAGAATGGAATTATAGAGACGCCACACAAAGATTGAAATCCTCTTTGGCAGAAACTTATTCCAAGCTTGGCAAGAGAGACACTAATAGGATTACAGGAGGGTACCAATTCATAAGCCGAGGAGAGGCTGAATTTGCCAGTAACAGTTGGCTTCCAAAGTCGCCGATCGGGTCCATAAGAAAACTGTTGCGAATGAGAATTTATAAAAGCGGCATGATCAGGTTGCAAGAGTGGTACTATGCAGCTCAACAACTCCTCTCGCCGGGAATAGAAATCCCGGACAGTGAGCAGTGGGAGAGGAAGGTGTTGTACTTGATCCAACGAAGAAAAAGCTCCAAGACCTGACCAATTATCTGTCCAGAATGACACCAAACTAGTATGGATATAAACATACGCATGTTCCTGAGCAATCCGATCAGCTTTAGCAACTCTTCGCCAATGAGTCCTTCGTCGTGCAGTTGGTGATAGTGAGGTAACAAATTTAGCCCAAAGACCCACTTGGTTTTTGACCTTCCACCACAACTTAATCGAATAGGCAGCAACAATATCCCCCAATTTTCGGAATCCCAACCCATTCTCGTCCATCGGAAATGAGAGACGATCCCATAAGCGCCAATGTCTTTTGTTATCTTCAAAATAGCTTCCCCATAAAAACTGTTGGAAGACCTTCTTCATTTTGTGTAGGATGGACTTAAGGGGTTCAATAGCAGTGAAGACGTGTTGTGGGATGGAGGATAAAACATGTTTGATCAAAATCATCCGAGCTGCAGGGGATAACCATTTATTCTTCCAGCTACAAACACGTTTCTCAATTGCCTCAACTAAATGAGTGAACATACGCTCTGTCTTCCTGCCCTGAAAGAGTCGACAACCTAAATATTGCAAAGGGAAATTGCCTTGGGCCATTTGTAGGAGCTGCAGAACATCTCTATTATGATTGTGAGACACACCTTCCGATAATAGAAAACAACTTTTGTGCTTGTTAACCTTTTGTCCCGTGGTTGCTTCATAGTCGGCAAGCAAGAGGTTAAGCTGAGCTAGTGACCATTTATCACTCCGGATAAAGATAATTAAATCATCAGCAAAGCATAGATGAGAGACGACTTCCGAGCTAGTAGGCACACCATAGGGCAATATCCTGCCTTGCATCACAAATGATTGCATTGAGCGAGTCAAAGCCTCTGAAACTAAAATAAACAAGTAAGTTGACAAAGGGTCTCCTTGTTTAATGCCTCGGGACGACTGGAAGAAACCCACTGGACTACCATTCACCAAAATTGAAAACCAACTGGATTGAAGGTCCCAATAATCAGCCTGATAATCCCATCATTAAAACCGAATGCCGCCATTATACGGGAGAGAAATGACCAAGAAACACGGTCAAAAGCTTTCATCATATCCAGTTTGAGAATTATATTACCACCTCGAGCAGGGTAGTCAATAAATTGGCATAAATCCTGAGCCATCAGTATGTTGTCCACAATGTCCCGCCCAGATAAAAAGGCCTACTGCTCTGGGGATATCAACTTTGGTAAAACAGTTTTCAACCGTTCCGTGAGTATCTTTGTGAAGACTTTATTCAAGAAGGTACAAAGACTGATTGGTCTAAAGTTGGAGAAAGAATTTACATTTAGCTTTTTCGGCAAAAGAGTAATCAGTGTACTACTTACTGCACGGGGAATTGGAATTCCTGACATAAATTCAGTACAGGCATCAAAGAGATCATGACATATGATGTCCCAACAATTATGATAAAAGGCTCCACAATATCCATCAACGTCAGGCGCACTAGTGGACGATAAACTCATGACTGCTTGCTTAACCTCCTCCATTGTAACCGGTTGTAACAACACAACATTGTCTACATCCTCAACAAGCCTCGGTATATAACTTAACAGCCTAGATGTCGCCTCCTCCTCATCCTCAACTACCTCCTTTAACAAGAGGGATTGAAAAAATCTAACCGCTTCAAGTTCAATGTGTGTCGGGTCTGTCAACCATTGCCCATTACCATCTCTAATCTTATGGATCCCCAATCGCGTTCGTTTCTCCGCCAAAGAAGCGTGAAAATATGCGGTGTTAGCATCACCCTCCTTAAGCCATTTCAATCGCATCTTTTGTAGCATAAAATCCTCATGTTCGTGAAGCCGTAGTAACAATTCAGCTTTTGATTTATTCAGCCTCATCAGAACATCATTAGTCCCAGATTCTTCAAACTCCCGCTCCAACTACATCACAGCTGTCTCTGCCATTTTCAGATTAAGGAAGACATCCTCAAATTTCTCCTTGTTCCATGACCTCAGACAGGATTTGAGGCGACGAAGCTTTAGGGAAAATTGTAACATACCATGACATGCTATTGGCTTATCCCAATTTAGTTTCACCGTATTTAGGAAGTCAGCACGACGTAGCCACATCCGTTGAAAATGGAATAGGCATGGACGGGAAACTTGCTCCGTGTTAAATTGGCACAACATCGGACTATGATCAGACAGCGTTTTGTTTAAGTTCTAGATTGAAGAGATCGGAAACAAATCTGTCCACTCTGAAGTTACCAATGTCCGATCCAACTTCTTCATAACTCGACCGTTGGATCTATTGCCTACCCAAGTAAATTCAGCACCTTGCGTTGGGAGTTCCAAAAGGCTGCAAGAGGTTATGAAGGAGTTGAAATCTTCTATAGATGTAAGCTCAGGAGATCTAAGATCATTATATTCATCAAGACTGCGGATGACATTAAAATCGCCCCCCAATAACCACGGGACATTAGCATGAGCAGCTCGAAAAGCACATAATTCAGACCACAATTCAAAACGATCCTCCTTGTCGACTTCGCATAGACTACAGAGATATAAAAAAACCATTGGCACAGTAACGTAGGTTAATTGCAAGTGCATAACTTGTTCTGCACCACTAAGTAGCGTAGCATAATAGGCATTGGAAAAAACGGCCCAGATTTTATTTGTGTCTGAAATATAGCCTGATGTGAAGTGTAACTTCCTCAGTAATCCATCCAAAAAGACAGGTTGCACCATTGGCTCAATCACAAAGACCGCAGATAATTTGTGCATTTCAGTCAGAGATTTTAAACGACGTTGGGAGGCCAGGTTACCCACCCCACGTATATTCCAAATTAGGCTACTAATCATGATTAATTGGTGGAGTAAGTAGACTGCGGAGCTCTCGCCGATCGGCGAAGAGATTCATCATCAAAAGTTACTTTCTTATTCTTCGATCCCGGAGGACGCCCCCGTTTCGGTAGAGTTGTTTCTCCTTCAGATTGTACCATTCGGGAAATCTCCACATTCTGTTGACCGGAATTTGTACCAAGCCAGAAATCATCCTGGACTGTAGTTGGCGTAGTACCCTCAGAGTTGACCGAGGGAAGCAGAACAGCAGCAGAAGATGTCTGAACTGGTGCAAGTAAATCCTTATCAATTGAAGCTACATTGGTAGAATCGCCATATATAGCCACCGGTTCTACATTAGTATTATCAAGCACATCTGTAATGGCAGAGCGTAATTCAGGGAGCATAACATCAGGGGCTGTGAGCGCAGAAAGTTTTGCGCAGTCATTAGCTGTATCAAACACTTTGTCATCAACCATTTCAAGAAGCTCATCACGGGATTTGGGAATAGAAGGGACATGTTGAATAGAATGGCCAGTGGCCTCATCGAGCTCAGGCAATTGCACAAACTGAGAAGACGATTGAAGGCAGGAAGAAGGTGGATCGGAAGCAACAGCTGCGTTCGGCTTAGGAGGAGGCGTCTTACTCAGAGGTTCAGTGGACGCCGCTGGCTCAAGAACAGGAACAGTTGGAGGAATAGAGGGAGATTCCTCCTTATCTAGCACGGGCAGGCCAGTAATAGATGGCACAAAACCAACATTGTCCTTAGCCTTCCAAACCTAAACGGGATCAGTGGTTGAAACCGAAGCACGACCGGGAGCTGTAGTAGTATCAGAGGCAGAGGACGTGTGTTGCTTATGAAGACAATCATTGACCTTATGGCCTACCTTCCGACAAGAATGACAGTATGAAGGCATATTCTCATACAGCACCGATTGGAAGTACGAATGCTCTTCCGTACCCAAACGCAAGCCAGTCGGCAGCTCCTTCAACAGATCGACTTCTATACACACTCTAGCAATCGAGGGCCGAGATAGATTTAGCGTTGGAACATCAATTTTCAGTGGAACCCCTATCATTGTTACCATCCAGTGGAGGTAGTTCTCATTGAAGCAATGAATCGGCAATCCCTCAAAAGATACCCAGATTGGAACAACAGAGGATTCATGATCCGAGTGAAAATTCGGCGACCATTTAAAGACTCGCATGATATGTCTGTCAAAAGTCCAGATGGTTCTCAACCAACAACGTTGGTAATCTTCCTCAAGATCAAAACATATGAAGACATGTCGGAAGTCAATCATGCCTAGGGTAAAATTACCCCTAAATCCGATTTTATCGAACGATGTCCTCAGAAATTCCATCTTCGGCCTACCTTTAGTAAATTTACCAACCAACGGCAATTTAAACGAAGCAACAAGTTGAGCTTCTTCCTCCTTGGTAAGGAAAAATGTCGATTCCCCTTTATACATTTTGGGCCGAGACACGATGGAGACCTCAGATGGCTACGGCTGCAACATCATCCGGGGCGATGGCCTGGCGCCCGTGAGAGCCTGAGCGAAGGAACGCACGCCTGCCGGTGGAGGTGCCGGCGAGTTGCCGGCCATGGGTGGTCGCCTTTCTATCGCCGCTCAATCGCCTCTCTATACTAAATTATCTCAATATTAATTAATTAACTATACTTTAAATATTTTTAATTAAGAATTAAAAAATATTTTTTGTCACAATAACACTTAATCCACACATGTGAATTTATACTCGATTAACTTAATAATAATAATTAATCAATTTATTGATTATAGTTTAATTGATAAATTAATTATATATAATTTAGTTTTAATTATATTTAATAAAGTTTTATTTATCTAGTAATTATTAATCATTAACTGTGATTATTTTATCAATTTTAGATTAATTTAAAAGTAAATCAGCCATAATTTCCATTTGTATTAGAATGAGTTGACCTGAAATAGAAATAAAAATGAAGACGGAATAATGAAGACATAAGTTAGAAATCGTAGATTAACCAAAAGAAAGAAAAATAGGAGCTTCAGAGGAGTTGCACGATCGTGCTCGGGTAACACTAAGACAATTTGCACAATTGTGCATAAGCATGATCGTGACATTCATAAGATATCAACAAAAGCACGATCGTGCACCATAGTGAAGAATCAACTGAAATTGCTTAAAATTTGGAGTATGAACTCCTTGCACATTTTCTTTCCTCTCCACCAAATTTCATGTTCATCTGAATTCATAATTATTTAATTATTACAAAATTAATTGATTAATTTATTATAATATATTAACCATATATAAAAATACACTCCATTAATTTAAATATAATTATTAAATTAACTAATTAATTATTTTTAATATGACTAATAATCATTAAAATATAATAATTTAACTAATTTATGAAAATATAATTGTAAATTATATTTTCAATCACTAAGTGTTAAGTTTATTGAGTTATAATTAATTTGGAATTAAACAATTGATGTATTTAGATATAATTAATTGATTAAGTAGTAAATGTTAATATTTACTATATACGTTAGACATTATTAATTATTATATACTAATATTTAGTATATATATAGATGGTATGTATATATATAGATGGTCAGTATATATATATAGCTGAATTAATTATTTTTAAATTAACTAAGTATTTTTTATATGTGTTAAATATATTATAATTAATCAATCAATTAATTATGTTATAATTAATCAATAAATTAATAATATATTAATTAAATAATTATTTATTTAATAAAATCTTATTAAATTATATAAGAATAATATAACAAACTCCCATGACCTAACTACTTAAACCTATATATAATTAATAATAATAAACGATTAATAATGCATCTAACATATGAACTAAATATCAATATGTACTACTTAATAAATTAATGATATTGTAATACATCAATTAATTAATTAATTAATAATTAGTATTAATTATAACTAAATAAACTAAATAGTTACTGATTAATAATTAATTTATAAAAAATTTATAATCACTAAATTAATTTAAAATTAATCTAAAATTCATAAAAATAATTACAGTGAATGATTAATAATGACTACATACATAAAACTTTATTAAATATAATTAACTTGCTAATTAAATTACAAGTAATAGATTGTTGGCTTATTATTACTAAGTTAATTAAGTGTTAACTGACAGATGTGAATCAAGTGTCACTGCCACAAAAATATTTTTATCGTTTCTTAATTTAATATATTCACAATATAATTAATTAATTAATTTCTATATAATTAATAATAATTAAAAATAATAAATTGATATTAAACTATACTTTATTTATAAATAACTTATTTATCGTTAACTGCTAAATTAATCCTGATATAATTACACATAATTATTATATAATTAATTGATTAAGTGTTTGCTATTCTTCCGAATATAATGAACATACATGTTATTATTAATTATTAACATTGTTAATAATTTCTAATTATTTATTAACTACTTTAAGCACAACAAATATACCAAAACATCTATAATGCATCCAAAACAACAAGAGTTCCACAAACAATTCAAGAAAAACTCCTACAAAATATTTAGTCGCTCATAATCATGAACTATTTGACAAAATCCATCACTTTCTGCACTCTTCATTCCTTTTGTGAGCTCCTCACACGTTATCCTTCCTCTCTATCATCTAATTTCTCTAAATCTATCCACTGTTGCTGTTAAATCATCTATACTGCATCCACAGCTGCAAATTTGATACTTGCACAGTTCATCAGTGACGTGCATCAATCTGTCCTACAAGTAGGTTATGTGACTAATAATGTTAGGCTATATCAATTAAACATAAAATTCAACTAAAACCTTAACTACAAAAACATGAAATACTACATAAAAATCAAAACCTACAATCATATAATAAAGTAACACTATTCAATAATCAAAACTTTCTACTCACAAATTAAACATTAACAATGCAATTAGGTGTGGCATATTAAGATCATCATGGGGTGTGACTTATTAGACTATCAATTAAACATAAAATTCAACTAAAACCTTTACTACAAAAAAATGAAATACTACATAAACATCAAAATCTACAATCATATAATAAAGCAACTCTATTCAACAATCAAAACTTTCTACTCACAAATTAAACATTCACAATACACTTATATTAAATATTGTTTTTTTTCTTCTTAACACTGGTACACCATACCTATCCTTCTCTTTGGTTATCTTCTTCTTCTTCGCACCATCTTTTTTATCAACAGTTACATTTACAGCATTCGACTTCTTAACAGTCTCCAATCCTCGAATTTTTCTTCTCTTTCTTCTTCTTTTTTCTTTGCAAGAACATTGTCAAAGAGACTTAATAATATTCAATTATCAACAATAATGTGAAATTAACAAAAGTAAAAAACATCATCATTAAAAACACTGAACCATAAAAACATAAACATAAAAAAAACAAATTAATAATAACAACAATTTATTTTCTCATTTAATAATTAAAGATGTTAAGAGATCATTTCAATGAACAAAACCAAAGATTTTAAAACTTATAATAATTCGTGAACAACCTATTCTTCACATGCTTAACCAATAATTGACAAGTACATCAACTAAAAGACCATTAACAAGTGTGATAGACACTCACTCCATTTTTCCTTCTTTCAAGCACTCAAAAGTCAACAATATTCACTCATTTTCCATTTCATGTTAAACATTAACCATAAGCTTGCTAGCTAATCCAATCTTCACTACTATATTTATCTAACACAAACATTAATCCGAAGGTCTTTATTTTAGTTGTAACGAGGCCTAGGAAAAGGTAGGGAAAAGATAAAATTAGGCTTATAACCGAAGGAGTAATTGAGCATTTAAATTGATACAAACCGATAAAATATAAAACGCAGAATTTTTATTTTCAACTTAAGACATAATGCAACCAATCTCCTTTACTTTTTCAGTCTTCATTTTCTTTTTTCTTTTTTCTCTTTCCTTTTTTTTCATGCCATTTTCTTCTTCTCTTTTTCCCTTTTTTTTTTCCTTTTTCTCTTTCTTCTTTAGTTGATATGGTTTCTTTTTTCTCAATATCCAACAACATATCCTTCTCTTTTTTTTCTTTTTTCCTTTTTTGCTTTCTTCTTTAGTTGATATCATTTACTTTTTTTTTCAATATACAACAACATATATACCTTTTAAATGCTCAATTTGCCCTTATGGTGGGTGTAATCAAAACAGATAAACAATAAAGGACAAATCTCATGTTTTAAGTTTTAACCAAAAAACAAAGGATCCATGCAAGCTCAAAGGGGTTCACTAAGGATAATATCATGGTGGCTTTTTAAGCTTTCAAGTTAAATGTTAAATGCCTTCATCATTTTAACGTTTGCATTAAATTAAGTAATCTTGACTGGTATTCGCAAGCAAGTTTTAGATTTGTTTAACTATGAAAGAATACTCTCAACAATGAATACTTTTATTGATCTCAAACTCGTACCAAAGGAAAGTCTCATTCATCTATGACAACAGGTTAATACCCTTTGAATTAAAACACAAGTCAATCAACTGATGCATGCAAATATAATTATTTACTTATATTATGCATTTATAACCCTAATTAAGTTCACCTAATAATCAAACATCTTTAACTATTAAACAAAATATCCACAACAATCATAGTCCACATAATATAAAATTAAATAAAAGACCTAACATGTAATCAACATTAATTAAGACAAACAATAAAATAAAAAATTTATGACAAACAATCAAAATAATAAAAGAAAAAAATAGAAATACAATATTAAGATGAAGGTGGTCGTCTTCTCGATCGAGGATTAAAATTCACTAACAACTCCTTGATCTCCACAATATTTGCCTCAATCTTCTCCAATCTATCATTCATTCGCTGTTCGAAAACAATAAGTTGATTACTTAATGATTGATATTCCACAGAAGTAGGTGCAATGTTAAACTGCGTACCTTCGTTTGATAAAGGGTCTTCCCCTTATGTACCTTTACCTGCTTTAACCTGACTTTGCTTACTACTTGAAGGTTCTATTGCCATATCACTAACAGCAACATAACAATTGCTTTGCTGCCTTGCTATCTTCATAGACACCAAAGATTGCAAGTCTAAACTAGAATTCCCCGAAACTAACTATATATTTGTTCTTTCAGTCAATAAACCAAAATACTCTGCAATTTGGGTAACAAATGCCCCAACAACTATTTTCCCAATGTTACCTTTAGCTACATCCATCATATGCACACTTAACCACATGCCAGCATTAAAATGTTTATCATGCACCATGCACCATGCACCATGCACCATGCACCATGCACCACAACACAAACAATTCAGCTTTAGAAACTGTACTTTGGCTATCTCCTCTATCAAATATCTTAGAAGTTAAAAACCTATGAAGATAATGTAAGCTAGGGTCCGCTAAAGCAGGCAATTTAGACCTACTAAGAGAAAACAAATTGTTGAATTTGTAAGTTCATTCCAAAATTCTTTAGGACTAAATTCATCATGATAGCCATATAAATCACTGTGTGGAAATCCAAATATATTACTCAAATCATTTAAAGCAAGAGCACATATCTTATTCATTAATCTAAATATCAAATTAATCACAATGCCATCTTCATTATAAATCAAATGTAAAGTTGTCAAAAATTCTAAAATATGAATTTTTTCTAAATTTTGCAAATTTGTCCCATCCTATGTTATGTAACAATTTGTTAACTCGATCTCCAATTCCTAACTCAGTTATAGCTTCATGATAAATGAATCTATTTGGCATAATTGGACGATTTCTCAAACTTACATACCTTAATTGGCTCTTAGAGTTGTTAAATTCCAGGCAAGGATTACCTAAAATAGCGACATCATCTCCAGCTTCAAACGATGAAGATGCTCCTAATCTCACATGAGGCATAATCTAAATAACAATAAAAAATCAAAATATTTTTACAAATCTCAAAACAAACAGAGCAATTTATTACCTAATTCGATCTGGAATAGGCAAACATAAAATCCTACAGTGATATAAATCCAGCACATCATAGGATGAACAAATATTCAATTTAAATATACATCCTTTAATAAATAATGAAATGATTAAATAATCTTTTATATTATCAATTTTATACTATATCAAAATGTTTTATAACTTCATGCTTGAATTATTTAATAATGAATCTAACAATTCATTGAAAACTGAGGTTTACTATTTTCTAAAATCAAAGTTTTTGATTTTCAAAACCATTATCTCTTTCCGCATCCTTTTAGTTTTTTCCACAGGACAAATAAAATTTCAAATAACATGCAATTTTTATCATTCTTATTTTTATTCCTTTCCACTTATTGAGCAAAATATATTAACAAAACTAACAACAAATCTATTACAATTTCATTAACATCGAGCAATTAAACAAAATACTTACAATTTAACAATTATTTAATAGAAAACAAACCGATACCAAATAGTGAGATCAAAAGAAATTCTTAATCTAATATAATAAACCGATACCAAATAGTGAGATCAAAAGAAATTCTTAATCTAATATAATTCCTAATCAGGTATGAAAACTAAGAAAAAATAAAAAAAAATCGATGGCAAACTTAAAAAATCTATTAAAACAGTTAACAGTATAAAAACAATGTATATGAAGAACGAAGCATCGACCCATATCAAAATAAGATATTTAGTTAATACAATTTACTAAATGTTACAAAATATGTTTAAAGATGTAAAAGATTACCTATAATAATAAACAACTTCCAACGAACACGGCTGACACAAGGGAAGACGATGATAACGACAGGCAACAATATCGAAAAGGAAAAAAGGACGGCAACGACCCAACTCAAGATTTGATGTCCCACGCAGATTCGGACATTCCGATTTTTACTGGAGAGAGGAAGAATATGTTTGAATGACTACAGGCTGTTCACAGTTAGGTGAACTCGCTCACGGCAGTGATTTTATAAATCCCACCCAATAATATTTTTTTTCTTATTTTAACTTTAATTAACTCAATATTTTTCATTCAAACTGATTTATTTAAAATTTTTGACTCACTAATAAATTTTATTCTTATTTTTATTTTAATTAAGACAGTATTTTCCAGGTTTCACTTATTTATTTAAAATTTTTTAGTTACAGATGTGACTTAATAAGCCCATGAGTGCATTAGGTATGTTATTGTTTTGTGAATTCTACTCATTCAATAAACAAGCACCAAATCATTTGAACCATTTATAAATTCCTAAATTATTTAATTTTTTCATTGCAAATATTTACCTATTTAATTATGACTAAAATTTTCAATTGATTACAAAATTAATAATTGAATGATGATATAATTTTTTACTTTTTAATTAGATTTTTTTGTATTTGTATTTACTTTCTATATTTTATCCATTTATAACAAATACATTACACTTTACATTTCCTACTTTTTAAATTTTTTTCATTCCAAAATTTTACAACCTAATTTTAATAATTCAGTTTTAATATTCTAACTTATATTTTTTAAACATTTCTATCCTAATTCCTTTCATAATATATATTTAAAATTTTAATATTTATAATTTGATCACAAATTTCTAAATTATGCAATTTACATTTATACATTAAATAATATCACAAGTTAAGGACTTTTTTTCATTATCTTAATTAACTGAAATATTTAATTGATTACAACAAAATTTAAATACAATTTATGCATGTTGTAAACTTCAGTTTCTAAATTTCGACCCATGGGATTCTCAAGCCATTTGTTTGTGTATTTCATCTTTAAATTATCAAGTACGATACATAATTGAGTGTTATGTTTTGATGCTTAAATATACATGATATGTTTATGTGATAACACCCTTACTATGAGTTTTGAGCTATAATCATTGATGATTGAAGTGCTAGAGTAAAACGAGATATAGATACGGAGTTATATATCTCAACTCATTATTTTCTTCTTAGGTGCAGAATAAGAAGATAGTTGATCCTTGTAAGGCATTTAGCAACTCCAAGATAACTACATTTAGTAATTAAGTTAGTTTAGAAACTTTTAGTACTTAGAATCATATCAAGCAGGAGCATTCGTTATTGTATTTTGTATTATGACAATAAATGTTGCAGAGATTCACTTTCAAATAGGTGTAAAACTTACTTTCCTGTTAAATGGTCATTGTGGCTAGAAACAAAATGGTGAGTTAGGTGATCGCGTTTAGATCGATTTTCAAGTAAATTGTTTAAAAGGGAGTTGGGTATGTATAAACTTCAATGTTGGATTTGGGTCTTTTGGTTATAGTTAATAGCTATATATATATGTATATATTGATAGTAGAGTGGGGCAAAAATGTGGTCTGAAACTTCCATGATTAAACTGTATTGATCTAGGCATATTTTGAAAAAATTGTCTTCATTAAAGTTGTAGGTCTTTCTTTTAGCTTTTTAATGTCTAAAGATTTTTTTGGTAAATTATATAAAGATTTTTAATAAACCTGGAAAGCCACGTTGCAATTTTTGATGAGTTTTGTGAACTCAGCAGAGTAATCATTCTCGATGATTCACTAATGTAACAAAACACAATCATTACATAATCACACAGTTTATAAAGTCAAATAGTTTATATTAATTTATCATTAC
>JAOTIZ010035442.1:0-16546 GCA_027123425.1 Erythroxylum panamense | reverse complement strand
TCATCATTTCTTTTCTAGCATTACTTGCTCTTATTATCAAATTCTCATTCACTTAAACTAGATACACCTTACTCCTCATCTTTGAATCACAACCTCAATCATGTGAATAACTTTATTGCCAAACCAACTCATACCTTTGGTACTTTGATGTCAATTATTCATTCACTAATTTACCAATATATTCACATATGTGAATAGTGAAGAGGAAAAATAGAGTATATATATATATGTACTCTGTTTTTCCTCTCCGACACGCCTGTTACAATTTTTACTGCCCAATAACGAATTTGATCCCAAGGTAAAGAATAACCAGTTACGCCAAAAGATGCAGTCAATACAACAAGAACCACACCTGTAACCCAAGTCAATTCACCCAGTTTTTTAAAGCCACCAGTGAGATCACCCAGTTTTTTAAAGCCACCAGTGAGATACACACAAAATACGTGCAAAATATATATATATGCAGTTAAAAAGGAAACAGAGCATATATGTCCTTATCACTTTTAAAATTTCTGTACTCTTCTCCTGCATGGATTCAATGATCTTTCTACTCAAAAATCATTTCTACACTATTATCACATAAAAATCCTCAAATACGTAAAAACAACACATCTGACTTTTTATCTAGTTTGTACAGTATTCATGAAAATGGATACTATTTCCATTATTATGCTATATAAGATAAACCATCAAATTTATCTCATATTCATACTTCTCATAAAGATTAACAAGATACTTACTTGTTAAAACTCAAAAATCTTTAACAATCACGAAGCCTTAACTTTCATGCAACTCACGTAGGTCATTATAGAGGTTGGTAGGTTTCAGTTTTCTTTGGGGCTAATGAAAGAAATTACAAAGTAGGAGTGGTAGTAGGTAGTAGAAAACAAGATTTTACTATGGTGGAAATTTGATGAGAAACTTTGTATTAAAGAAAAACTGGAGAAAGAAGTTTCGAGAAAGATGAAGACACGAACAGTAACTTGTCTTTCAAGGTTAAGAAAACTTAACTTTAAAACTTGGACACTTGGACACTTGGACACTTCTTAGCCTCTTATCCAATTCCCCATATTAAAACTCACCTAAGTATAATTTATACATAGGTTTATACCTCAATAAAACCATTGAAGTCATAATTCATAACTCATTGAATCACTTTCAGATTTTTCATAAAAACTAAATTTTGGGTCTACTGTTCTATTTCTAAAACAGTATATTATATACAACTTCCATCCAGAAATTAAACATCTTATTCTGAATTGCAATTCTAATTATTCATCTAATTTTTATCCCTATTTCTCTAGTTTACTCCAAATTAAAAATCATCTCATTTGGAATCCTACAGATCCAACTATAATCAAAATACCGAAGGATGTTCAGTAAAATATTCCTATTCACACTGTTCCAACAAATACCCACACTTTCATTTGATCAACCTTTTTCGAATCAATCCAAAATGCTACCAATATTTTTGAATGTGTTAGGAATCTATTTATTCAAGAATCAAATCATTTGGAGGTCTAGAGAAGAAGTTATAGTCGAAATAAGCAAGATGGTTCAGTTTGCAACTTCTCTTGGATGCAGAAACCATTAGGAAGCACTGTAGCATGAAGTGACAGATAAAGTTGTGAGTGTCAATTAATTGACAATCATGAGTATGAGAGTGAGAGGTCACAGGCGTGAGTAACACACAGGTGTGAGTGTGAGATGTCACTAGCATGAGAGATACAAACAAAAATTGGGTTGAACTATTTAAAAGCACACTCACTCCACCCGTCCCCCTTTTTACATTCAATCTCTCTCAATTTATTTTATATGGATATGATTTTGGGTGTAGAGGCAGGGTAATGTCTTATGAGACCAATGGTTTAAGTCTCATGTCATTTGGAGGTCGGACGAAGGAGATATAGCCAAGAAACCAAAGGACGTTCATCTGTCTCTCAGCATTCATGCACGATCGCGATTTTCACCATCAACCCTTCAAAGTCATGATCGTGCACTTTAAAACCTTGAAAGTCACTATCATGCATTTTCACGATAGCAAATTTCAGCTTTAAACCTTGAAAGATGCACGATAGCGAATTTCATGCGAAAGTCTTAATTTCCTTAGTCACATATCCAACTTCAAACCTCCATAACTTTTGATCTAGAACTCCAAAAGTTGCAAACTTTATATCAATAGAAAGATAAAAGAAATATCTACAACTTTCATGAAGATAATTTTATCAAAATATTCCTAGATCAATAAAGTTTAATCAAGAAAGTTTCAGTTAAATGCTAACTTTTCTAACTTCTCTGTTTCATTCGCTACTGCTGCTTCTTCCACTAAATTCTACACCTCATTTTTCATTTTTACTTTTTCTACTCTATTTCCATTCAACTCATTCACCACAAATTCACAGTACCCCTAAATATGCAATTTTACTAAAAAAATCTTAAAATCCTCAAAAACAGATATCAGTTATGCAACTCTTTATATTTTGCATTTCACATTCTCTGCTTTCCAAACTTTTTTATGCATTCTATATTTTTCTTCCCAACATTCATTTCAAAAAATCTTCTCATCTCGTAACATCATCATACACCTATCCCTTAACTCTAAAATTCATTCTTTTATTTATCTCTAATTTGTCTCTAAATTTCACAATCATTGTCTCAAAAATTTTTGAAGTCGACTTCCAAATTTTCTTTAATATCATTTCTATTTTCCATACATCAATTTACTTGCCAATTGACATTTTTCCTATTACAATAATATCCCACAATTTTTTGGACATTATTCCAATAATTTACTAAAATTAAAAAATTAACAGTTATTCTTACCAATTAAATTTCCAATACAGTAGATTCACAATTCTCAACAATATCATATTACAATTCAATTATACTCAGAATGTCAATGAGTGCATATGCAGTCATTTTAAATGTATGTAGAATATCCAAATTTACGTACGTGTTTGCTAACAATATGCAAGAGTATGAAGAATACATTTTTCGTAATCTCTCATTGATCTCACATGTACCTTACTTTTGGGTTCTAACTCTTAATAAAGGAACAGGATGTTACAATAATCTTTAATATAATTATGTCTACGTTAGTTAAATGTTACATAAATAATGGCATATCACTCATTTTTTGTTTATTAGTGTCTCCATAAATCTCATAAGACTATATGTTAATTAAACTTAAGTTATTATTAAATCATTTTTAATTTTTGATTAACCTAATAAATCTTAATTAATACTAATTAACTATAATTAATAATAGATTATAATAAAACTAATTAACATTGGTAAACTCTAATTTAACATTAATTTTAGATAAATTTAATTAAATATAAATAATTCTAATTTAACATTTGCTCTAATTTAACTTAGTTAACCATAATTTTTAAATAACCCTAGCTATTCCCAATTTAAGGGATGAACCCTAATGATTGCTTATTTGAACCCTATTTCTAAAATCATTATTTGAAATCTTAATAATGCAACCTCTCCTAGGCAATAATGCAACTTCGCCTTGATTTTCCCTCATTTTTCTCTTTGTTTCCAAATTGGCTTTCTCGATTCTTCTCATATGATTGATTCAATTTGTATGTCACCCTACCTCTCTTTTCTTCATCCAGGTTCCTTTTAAGTTTGTAAGCTTCTTTTTTTATTGCTCTCATGCTTTGTCTTTGTTCATCTCAATATTGTTACTAGCCTCACTTTTACGTTTCATTTTTCTTTTTTGTCCTATTTTTTGTATCCTATCCTGTGTTTCCATATTCTTTTCGTTTGTTTTAAGTAAAGTAAATTGCATCAAAATAAAATGGTCAGATGTGGGATTGAGGTCCAACGAGAGGTTATAACAACAACAATAACAACATCTAGTGAGATTTCCACTAAGTGCGGTGTTTGGAAAGGTCCAACAGTATGCAGTTTTACACTTTCCAAATGGAAGCTACAGACAAATTGAGTTTATAAGTGATTTTCTTCGAAAATGATGTTTCTATAATCTAGTAAAATGGTTAGAGATTGAAATATCTAGAAGAGTGCTTCTAGTTCCTAAAAATTCTAGCGTTTTAGATCAGAGAAAATTAGGATCATTTTGAAATTATGGTTAATTAGATTAAACTATGATTATTAAGATTTAAATTAAGTTTATTTAGAGTTAATATTAAACTAGAGTTCATTAACGATAACTATGGTTGATTAGAGTTAATTATATCAATTATCATTAATAAAAAGTCAAAAAAAAATACTAATAATTTAAAGTGAATAGATCATTCAATGCTGAAAGTAAAAAAAAGACATAATTCTATTAAGGATTACATTAATTTAGACTTAAATTTCAACGTTTTTGAAGTATTAATTTTTAATATTTCAAAATGTTAGGATCTAATTTATATTTTTAGTGCAAATACTAAGATTAAAATATTTTTATTTAATTCAAATAATTTTAAAATACTAAGCTTTTAATGGTATTTGAATTATCTTTTTGTCTAATACTTTTCTTTAGATGATTTTGTTTTACTAACAATTTTACGATCACACTTTTAAAAAAGTTTAAATAAACAGAAATGAAAATGCAGTAATATATTAGTTATAAAACTCAAAAATTTTGGAGTAAATTTAGAGGTAATCATAATTGAAAAGATAATGTGATCTTTGATATGCTCTTAATAAGTTGTCATTTTTAATTGAATAGATAATAAGTTAAGCAAAAAGAAGCATCAAATTAAAAATAAGAAAGGAGAAGTTAAATTAAAGCGCAAACGATATGATGCATTGGAGGTGTTAGTTTGAAGTTGCATGTGTCTAGTGGACTAGTGCAATATTATGAATACTATAATGGCACCATTATTGAATTTTGTTTTAGTATAGTACTGTATCGGTATTAGTTAATATCAAGTATGCCTGGATTAAGTTGGTCTCTTTGACAAATATCAATTGACATCCCAAAATTACTAGAAATATCCTTATAAAATTTCATTTGTGAGCTTAGAAAATCTTCCATCATCTCATGGGCAAAAATTATTGTAATAGTTAATAGCACTCTCCTATTAACTTCATCTTTCTTTGTTAAACTTGGTCTAAAATAGAAACTAGGATTTAAAAAAATGCCCCAGTTGTAAATAATAAAGAGTAAAGTTATCTTTCTCACCTCTCATTGATGACTGTAAGATAAGGCGTGTATAAAGAAGACCTATTTTTTAGATTGGGTTTGATTGCTTTATTTACCCTCTCTTTGACATCATAAAACTAACCCATTGTTTCCTTCCCATTACTATTAGCCAAACAAAGTACCCCTACTAAAGACTCATAAACTCATATGACAAATTGACATTGAGACCAAAATGTATTATCTTTAAGTATAAATTTAGAATCCTCCAATCTAGCATTAAACCTAACATGCTAAGATTTAACTCACTTATCACCTGTAAACATGTTTCTTAAACTCTTTCTTCATCATAATAAAACACTAAAGTGGTAAGAAATAAGTTGTAAATCTTATAATAGCAAGATGACACAAATTCCTACCATTGGTGAAACCCTTGCTTATTAAATTCAAGATCTATGCACAATTGTAAAAAAAATTTTACACATTCTCATCAATAATAGGAAAATAACTAACATCCCCTACAATTTTTAACATAAAATGAATGCAATGTGCAACAAAAGGAGTCCAATGAAAAGAATTATACTTGCTTTGCAATCTTCTTCCAGCTGTTTTATAGGCTAAATCATTGTCAATAATGAACTGAAAAATATTTTCTAGCCCAACTTTATTCTCAACTTCATCAAATATTTCGAATAATGTATCAACATTTCTAACAAGGTCAGATACATCAACAGACTTCAAAAACATGTCCCCTTTGCAAAATAAACTAGAAAAAAGGTTCATATATTCTATTTGTCCAACCATCATACATGATTGAACACTCATAAGTAGCTTAAGCTATTCTTCTTTCTTCCAAATAACTTTTAATTTCATAAATAGAGTTACTTAGAAGTTTACCTCTGTAGTGATCAACTGAAGGAGTTTGTATCCTAGATTGTAAGAGGTAATAACATCCACCATAGGCTAATAATAGTAGTAAGATTGGGCAACATTGAATGTTATACTTGAATCATATCACCATCTAGCCATTTTCATGTCCACATTACGAGCTGCTTCTTAAGATTGTACAGTACTAAGGATTGAAGGCTAAGCTCTGAGAGTTGTTCTTGGTGTAAAAAAAATTAAACACCTATCTTCTTCTTTTCCTAACATCAGGTCCAACATTTTATTCTTGTTGGGCATGAATACTACCACCTTCAACAACCCCATTATCATCTTAAACTCCAATAAAAGAAATTTCACTACTAATTTCATAGTTCAATCTTTGCTTTCTATCTTTCTCAGGTTGATGCTCTTCAAGCAGAGTCTTCATTTTCCATTTGACATTATGACCCACTTTCTTATGAGGCTCCAAATTACCTTTGATCCTAGCTAAATTCTTCTTTAATCTGGTGATTTTCCCACCTTTTAAATGTTTGTTACAATAAAAACAAATAGTATGGTTCTTCATTATAAGAACCAATCTAGCATAAGCCCAAAATGGATCATCGAATCTTCCTATACCTGAAGCTACTGAATTATCAAAAGTACTTAAACTTCATTGCATTTATCTATAAGATAAATAAAGATATATGTCAAAATTAAATTAATAACTTTATGTCAAAAAAAGGACTCATAATTTCATTACTACTATCATAAAATAGGTATTGTTCAAAAAGTCAAAACTAACATAAGAGCACATACATCTTATATAACTCATTTTGTTTGATTACATCATTTAACCATAAACTAAAGACATACACTCACAAAACAATGTTTTCTTTTAGAACCCTCCTAGCCCCACCTTAGACGCTCTAAGGTCATTTTTCAAAATCTACTTTGTTTACTTATACAATTCAATTTTTAATGCTTATCATTATTTTTTAAAACTAATTTTTATCAACATTGTTACTAAAATCCTAATTCCGAACTTTAATTTAATGATCTTTAGTTCATCAATCTTAATCAACATTCTTAGTTCTTACTCAAGTTAGCTCCGCAATCAAGAGTTAACATATACTACATAATTTGATTTCATCCAATACAATTCACCAATCTTAATCAACATTCTTAGTTCTTACTCAAGTTAGCTCCGCAATCAAGAGTTAACATATACTACATAATTCGATTTCATCCAATACAATTCACCAAGAACTAACAATTTAACATACATGATTACTGCACAACACAAAGTCACAAAACACAAATAAACAGTTCATCATAAATTCACAATTCACAATTTACAATTCAATATTCATTTATCTATTCAATATTCAAAACAAAAATCAACACAATTCAATATTTCAATATCAATTTCCATAATTCCATAATCCACAATTCTATAATTCCACAAAATTTGTTGCAACTTCATTGGGCTGAATCCCTGGATTAATAGGGGGTCGGGTCAATGGGTCTACATGGGTGCATATAGACTAGAGTGATTGGAGACTGTGGAGTTGTGGACTATGGTGTAGTGGACTAGTGGTATGGATCAACAGGTGCAGATACAGGTTAATAGCTTTGGGTGCAACACTGCGACTGGATCTGGCCATCTAGGTGAGGGTGTGACTGTGTTTGGCTATCTGGGTGCTGGAGTCATCTGACTGATGGGACAAGTTGTATTTTTATGATTAACTTGTTACCTTTTACTAGAATGTATCTTCCTGTTTACATCCCGTGTTCTTGTTAACATTCGATTATGCTTTAATCACAATCCAAATTCAATCATAACGATGGATTCCATTCATAGGTGACGAGGTTCCACCATTAGTGTTTTCCATTACTAATGTGGGGGACTGGGAAAGTTTTAGGAGTATAGATATGGATAAACAGGTTAATCTCTTGTTTGACCAAAGTATGATGCATTTTTGTGATTTGGATGTTATTTAATAATGGTTTACTTTCTGATAAATCAGTTTGGTCACTTACTCCAACTTTATGTTTTCTCTCTATGGTAGGCTAGCATTATATGAGCCCTTGATAATAAATCAACAAACCAGAGAGGTCATATTTATATTGATATAATGGCTGCCTTGAATGCATGGCACAAATAAACATCCGAATAGGAGAGTCACTTCGTCGGAGTTTTCTTACAAAATTTATTTAGGGCGGTAAGGTATATGTTATTTAAGTGGAGCTTGTTGGAATAACTTGGTCGATTGGTGTTTCGCTTATGTGCTAGGCTTGTGCAATTGATTTTCCTTGCATTTTTGCAAGAGCAAAGTCTAAGCATCATTGATTTGTTGGCTAAGGCTATATACTTCTTAGGATGAAAGGACTGTTAGGTTAATTCAAGTATTAAACATATGCTTTCTAACCTTTTTTTTTTCTTTGTTGTTATCCCTATAGTTTAGGAATTGGTTGTTATCTATTCTAGATTTAAAGGTTGTGGAAATACTACCCACTAAGTGTTTGTTATTATGCTTCACTAAGATTCGGTAATCGTGATCAAAAAATCTACAACAAACCATATGGGTTTGGCTATTTAAAGTGTCCACTATTAGTTTGTAGAGATGTTAGTGATTTTTTCTTCAAAATCAATAAAAGTTCCTGTTCCTAAATTTTTCTATGCTATGTTTTTTTCTATTTTGGTTTGTTAATATTTAACAGTTTGGTATCAGAGCCAGGTTGCAAAATGGCTTCTACTAGTGTTAATCTAAACTCATCTCAAAACCTTCCTATTTTTACTGGCCTCAATTACTAGTTTTGGCATATAAAGATAAGGACTTTATTTATATCCTATGATTTATGGGATTTAATTGAAAATGATCTTGGTGATTTTGTAGATATGGAGGAAGGTATAAGGCTAACCACTGCTTAACGAAATAAGCTGAAAGAAAGGAAATAGAAGGATGTTAAGGCATTACTTCTAATTCAACGGGTATTAGATGAAACCATTTTTCCCCATGTTATATTAGCCATAACTTCAAATAAGGCTTAGGAATTACTTGAAGAAGAAGATCAAGGTGCAGAGAATGTTGTCAGAGTGAAGTTGAAAACTATGCATAGAGAGTTTGAAAATTTGCTAATGAAGTCGTCAGAATCCATTCAATAATTCTTCTTAAGATTTCTTTTGATTGTGAATCAAATTAGGGCATTTAGAGAAGAACTAACAGACTAAAAGGTTGTTGAGGGGGTGCTACAAAATCTTCCTTCCAAATTTGACCATGTTGTTGCAACAACTGAAGAGTCAAAAAATCTGTCAAATACTCCATACAAGAGTTAACGGAGTCTCTCTAAGTATATGAGCAGAAAATGAACAGGACAACAGAGAATTTTCTTCAGCAAGCCTTTCAATCAAAGCTTGATTTGAAGAAAACCTCCAATGATTCAACAAGTTGTGGAAATTCTAGTTGCAGTTGTGGTAGATCATTTAAAAGAAGAGGTAGAGGAAGAGGAAAAAATAATGGCCAGCAAAGAAATTCTTTTAGAGGAGATAACAATTTTGATTTCGTTACTTGTTTATATTATGGTAGAACAAACCAAGTTGATAAAGATTGTCAATATAGAGAGAAGTATGGTCAAAATAAAAATACTACTCAACGTCACTATTGTAAAAAACATGTGCATATTGAGAAGAATTGTTATAAAAAGGTTGCTGAATGTTAAAATTCAAAAGATGAAAAGGATGCTTCTGAGGAAAATTTGCTCATTGCTTGTTTAGTTGCTCACAAAGTTATGATTAATGATGTTTGGTATCTTTATAGTGGTTGTAGTAACCATATGACTAGTGACAAAAAATTCTTTGTGAAGATTGATGAATCCATAAAGATTGGAGTAAGATTAGGTAACAATAACCAAGTTTAAGTATGTAGAATAGGTACCATTGCTATTTTTACAAAATCGCGAAAGATATTGTTACATGATGTAATGTATGTTCCTGGTTTGGCTCAAAATCTTATTAGTGTGGGTTAGTTAATGAAGATGGGTTGTTTAGTTGTCTTTGATGATGATAAATGTATGATTTATGAAAAGAAAAGTATGCAATTTCTCTATTATACTCAAATGGGAGAGGATAAGATGTTTCCAGTTGTATTTGCTACTACTCCTATTAGTGTTTTCAAAGCAACCACAGTGATGATATTCTACTTTGACCCCAAAGGTTTCATGATCTTAACTTTGGTGGACTAACCTTGTTGTTTGAAGAGAATCTAGTAAATAGCTTCCAAAAGTTATTAGAGAAAGAAAGCTTTGTGAAGCCTGCATTTTTAGAAAGCATCATTAAGACAAATTCCACAAAGAAAGTTCATAGAAAGCTTCCAAACCTTTATTGTTGGTACATGCAGACATTTGAAGACCAATGCAAATACTTTCGTTAAGTGGTAGTAAATACTTTTTACTCTTTATTGATGGTTTTTCAAGAAAGAATTGGGTTTATTTTTCAAGAGAGAAGTCAGATGCTTTTGAATGTTTTAAAGAATTTAAAGCTATGGATGAGAAAGAAAGTGGCTGCCCTATTTTGAAATTACAGACTAACCGTGGTGGTGAGTTTAATTCTACAGAATTTGAAAATTTTTGCAGCGTTCATAGCATCCAAAGGCAATATACAATCAATTATACACCACAACATAATGGTATTGCAGAGTGAAAAAAATAGAAAAAATGTTAAAACAACTAAGAGCATGTTAAGGGAGAAAAAACTTCTGAAGAAATTTTGGGTTGATGCTATAGGGGTGGTTGTTTATCTTCTCAACAGATTTCCAACTCAAGCTATGCAAGGGATGACTCCTTATGAAGCTTGACATGGCTGTAAACCCAATGTAAAACACTTAAAAACATTTGGTTATATTGGATGTGCATTTGTACCTACTGATTTAAGAAAAAAAATTGGATGAAAAGAGTAGGAATGTATTTTTGATGGCTATAGCAAAGAAACTAAGGGCTATAGGTTGTTTAATCCAATTTTTGATAAACTAATTATTGGTGGTGATGTTGTCTTTAACAAAAATGATGCTTGGGATTGAAAAGATGTGAATGAGCAGCCTAGTTACATGTTTGAAATTGATGATTATGAGCCAACTGTCTATGTGGAAGCTTCTTGTTCAAAATCTTCTCTAGGATCAACTCCTAAAAGGGTGAGAAGTCTTGTTGAAATTTATGAATTTTGTCAATATGCTAGTCTTATTTTAGAACCTAGTAACTTTGAAGATGCAATGTGTGTAGCAATGGAAGAAGAGATCAAAGTAATTGAAAAGAACTAAATATGGACGTTAATAGACTTGTCGAAAGGAAAAGTAGCAATTGGTCTCAAATGGATTTACAAATCCAAGCTCAATCCTAATGGCTCTTTACAAAAGCATAAAGCACGGTTAGTACCCAAAGGATATGCTCAAATTTTAGGTACTAACTTCACTGAAACTTATGCTTCTGTTGCTAGGTTTGATAATATTCAAACTCTTTTGGCTTTGACTGTTAATAATAGCTGGAAAGTCTTTTGGCTGGATGTAAAATCTGCATTTCTCAATGGTGAGTTGTTAAAAGATGTATTTTTTGAACAACCTAAAGGTTTTATTATGAAAGATCAAGAGAGCAAAGTGTATAAACTGCACAAGGCACTCTATGCACTCAAACAAGCTCCAAGGGCTTGGTATGGCAAAATTGACTCTTATTTTACTAAAATGGTTTTCAAAAGAGTCATAATGAACCTACACTTTATGTGAAATTCCACGAAAGTGATATTTTGGTTGTTTGTTTATATGTGGATGACATGATTTATACTGGGAGTTCATCAAAAGTGATAAAACATGTTTAAAGAGTCCGTGATGCAAACCTTTGAAATGTCTAACCTTGGTTCATTATATTATTTCTTGGGAATTGAAGTTGTTCAAGATTTACATGGTATTTTCATTTGTCAAAAGAAATATGTAGTGGATTTGTTAAAAAGAGCTAGAATTGAGCTAGCAAAATTGTCAAGACTCCACTGAACACAAATGAAAAATTATGTTTGGATGATGGGGCTGAAAGGGTTGATGAGAAAATGTTCAGAAATATTGTAGGAAGTCTTTTGTCTCTTACTCATATACGACCTGATATTGTTTATTCAATGGGTCTTATTTCTTGTTCATGCATAATCTAAGCAAGATTCACTTTGGAGCAGCCAAAAGGATTCTTCGATACATTAAAGGAACATCAAGCGTTGGCATCTGGTATTCAAAATCAAAATCAATTACTCTTGTCTCTTTTACTGATAGTGATTGGGCTTCTAATGCAGATGATAGGAAGAGCACAACAAGCTATTTAATTAATCTTGGTTCTAGAGCAATTTCATAATCCTTCAAAAAAACAAAAATATGTTGCACTTTCAAGCACTAAAGCAGAGTATGCTGCTGCTACAACTATAACTTGTCAATTGGTTTAGCTGAGGAGAATATTAACAGATTTGAGGCAAGAGCATAAGCAAGCAACAATTATTTTCTGTGATAATAAATCAACTATTGCTTTATGCAGAAATCTTGTCCGGCAAAGGAGAACAAATCATGTGGAGATTAAATTTCATTTCATCTATGATTTAGTTGCTAAAGGAATTGTTCAAATGCAATATCTCAACACTGAGAGCCAGCCAGTAGATATCCTAACCAAAGCATTATCGGAAACAAAGCTTAATCAATTTCTTGTGGGAGTTGAGGACATCCATCCTTGAATTAAGGGGTGGATTGTTAGGTTAATTCAAGTATTAAACGTGTTTTTTGACTTGTTCTTTGTCTGCTTTATTGTTATCTCTATAGTTTAGGAATTGACTGTTATCTATTCTAGATTTTAAGGTTGTGAAAATACTGCCCACTAAGTGTTTGTTATTATGCTTCATTAAGATTCGGTGGTAGTGATCAAAAAATCTACAACAAACCATATGGGTTTGTCTATTTAAAGGGTCCATTTTCATTTTGTAGAGATGTCAGTGAGTTTTTCTTCAAAATCAATAAATGTTCCTATTCCTAAATTTTTTTTTGTGCAATGTTTTTTTTGTTGTTGTGGTTTGTTAATATTTTAACAAAGACATGCTTCTGAAAGGATCGCATATAGCAAGGTTTCAATAATCCTCTCATGAATGAAATGTCATAATTGCTTGCTGAATGCTCTGATAAATCCGAATTCTTTGTTCTGTGATAATATCAATCACTTATAGCGTGCTTGTTTCAGCAGTCTTTGAGATGCCATATCTAGCGGTTAGTTGTTGTTTCAGTTTGTATGGATGGTCTATCGCATCTTCCTAGCTTGCTATTAAGTCACAAAAGATGCATTGTTGTTTTATTCCCGTTGAACTTAATGTTTCAGTCCTGCGTACAGGCTTTCGTTCAGGATAGTCAAAATGAAGAAAATCTTAATATTAAGGATCCAAGACTCCTTCCACATACTGTTGCTACATGCAGGCCCGTTCCTATCGTTTTATAGGCCCGGGGTGAAATAAAAAAAGGCCCTAATAAATCGGACGAAATAAAAAAAAGGCCCTAATAAATCGGACGAAATAAAAAAAAGGCCCTAATAAATCGGACAAAATAAAAAAGGTCCTAATAAATCGACAGTATACTTAAGTTTTATAAAACATAAATGACTCAATTTATAAGTGTACATACTCAACCAAATATTAAATGATCATAACATCAACTAATAATATCTTATAACTATCATTAATAATAAAATAACTAAAAATAACAACAGTAACAACAAAATAGGGGCCTTTATTGGGTTTGTGCTGTTGTCTTACAAAGTGACGCAAGCTAACCTTAAAGTCATTAGCTGTGTCACTTCTTAGAGTTTAGATAGGGGCCTTTAAAGTAGGGCCCCTTTCATAAATGACATTAACGTTATAGTGTTATTAACATTAAAATCCTTACTTATTAGCTAACTTGGGAAGGTGTAAACCAAAAAAAAAAAAAAGTTAGCTAAAGTTAATTCAGAGAGGGGGCCTCATAGTGGGCCCTGGGCGGGTGCCCCGCTGGCCCCTGCCCAGGGCCGGCCCTGGCTACATGGTGTCCGTGAGGTAACTATTGCAATATATCGTGGAAGTTGAATCTGATTGTTATGACACAGGATTTTGTTGTGTAGTTTCGAGTACAACTTGAAATTATATATCCTTGGGTTACACTTCTGTGTTTAACGTAGTGACTGTACATAGGAAATCTGTCTATTTGTAGTTTTACAACCTGATTTCGGTGACTGACAGAATCAAAGGGCACAGAATTAATAAAGATTACAAGGATAAAGAAGAACAAAAATAATGTAGTTGAGCTCACGAATATCACACTAGCCCGTCTCCTGAAAATGTTCGAGGAAGTGATCTGGTAGTTCTATGAACATGATGGGAGATTCAACATATGTCCATGAATAGGATGCCCCTCCACTATTACTTCCAAGATTCTTGACGTCTACTGATGCAATATTAGATTTGTAAATCAATTAAGATGGAACAGTAAACTGTAGAATTGCTAAAGCTTAATTATCTCTATATATTGTGCCCATCTTCTTCGGATGAACAAAAGAAGTTAGATCGCAGGGTTGTAGATCTGAGTTTCAGTTCTTGTAGTCCCCTCCAAGGAACTTCATTAAAAAAAAAAAAAAGTCCGCGCAAGGAACTTATTTGGCCTCAATAGTAGATGTTGTGAGCTATATAATTTATAATTTTATATCAACATTATCTCTAAAAATTATAATAATAAAAATTTGAAATAATAACAATGGATTTATATACATGAATATTACTTTTCACATATTTCACATACGAACAGTCACTATAATTAATATTTTAAAAAATCATTTAATCATCTAATAAATATAAAATTAAAGATAATATAATCTATTTAAATATTACAATTTTATTATATAATAAATAATAATTACATCAAAATATCAAATAAAAATAATAATAAAGATATGTGACTCTCAAAGTATCACAACAAGAGTTCATATTAAGGAAATAATCAACTAGAAGTTAAACATGAAACAATAAAATTTACAATTATATTTATATTACATATATAAAATTTAACATATATATCAAATATAAGTAAAATTAAAATAAGCGAAGAAATGAAAATTGGAGCTTCATTTTATCGATTATTCACTCAAATCGCATTAACCTCAATTCTCATTTGGTATAAAATCTTTATTATTGAGAAAAGTCTCATTATCACTGTCATTCAAATTTATCGAACCAAATGACATATCAATACTTTCTCATCCAAGATTATCTTTCAAATCATTCTTTTTTATTAAACATGATTCCTGAGAAACCTAATTCACTAAAAGTTCAATATGATTAAGACAAATTGAATCTATAAAATTATTTATTCCACTAAGAGTCCTAGTAAACAAATAAAATTAAATTATTAAGAAATTACAAAATATTATATTCAATTTAATAATGATAATAACGTACCTTTTCTAAAGCTTTAAGTTGTATATAACAAAGACCAAGTCTTTCTATCTTTTGTGTTCCAATCTATTCATTTTCTTAATAGATGAATTCAAATGTTCTCTAATTCATTTCACATCATGTTGCAGTCATACATTAACTCAAAATTCAAATTATAATTCTTTGCAATTCTAAAACACCACTCTCGAATTGGTCATACCAAGTAACTGTAAGACAACCAAAGTAATATTATAAAAAAAATATAAGTGATGATTGATTTTTAACAAGTAAAAAAGATGGAAAAATATATATATCTAGATTAAGCTTATCACTTTGACGAATAACAATGGACATTTCAAAATCATTAGAAGCATCCTTATAAACCTCCATTAGTGAGTTTTAGAAATCTTGCCTCATCTCATGAGCAACAATTGTTGTAATAATTAATAACATTACCATATTAACTTCATCTTTTACCCTATTAACTTCATCTTTCTTTGTAAAATTTGGTCTAAAATAGACACTAGGATTAAAAAATGTCATAACTGTAAACAATAAAGAGTAAAGTTACTTTTCTCATCTTTTATTGATGATTGCAAGATATGGTGTATTGAAAGAATGACTATTTTTCAAATTGACCTTGATTGCTTCTTTTGCCCTCTTTACGAAATCAGAAAATAACCCGTTATTGTCTTTTCATTACTATAGCCAGGCGATGTATTGTCACTAAAGGCCCACAAACTCATATTACAAATTGACACTGAGATCAAAATTCATGATCTTTAAATATAATTCTATAAACCTCTACTTTAGCATTAGATTTGACATACTACGATGCGATTCACTTATCAGTTGTAAACATTTATTTCAACTTCTTCTTTATCTAAACAAAACATTGAAGTGATAAGGCATTTGTCGTAAACTTTGTAATAACAAAACAACACAGATTCTTATATAATTGTAGATGGTTTGGGAGTGGGACCCGCACCTGTTTTGGTTTTGTCCCCTTTGGTCACACCCACATCCCGTAGGGGGCGTTGCGCATCCCGTGGGGGCAGCGGGAGTCGAACCTGTGACCTCAGGGTTTTGTTGGGTGCTTGACCCACGCCTCACAC